>OY997264.1:166178633-166186133 GCA_963921465.1 Triticum timopheevii | reverse complement strand
CATCCGCTTTGGGAGTGCCTTGCTTAATCCCCGCTTTACGCAATGTGCGCCTGCCCAAAGATTTCAGGGGTCCACGCAAGGTGCCGAATTACACCGCTGATTTATCCCCTGAAGCATGGGTAGAGAGTTATGAGATGGCCATGGAGATGCTAGACGTGGATGAGACCGCGTGTGCAAAATACTTCACCATGATGCTTGAGGGCACGGCTCGTACTTGGTTGAAGAGCCTACCACCCAATTCTATCAGCTCATGGGCCCAGTTGCGGGCTCGGTTTATACAGAATTTTAAGGATACATGTAAGCAGCCCAAGTCCATAGTAGACCTGGCGGCTTGTGTCCAGGAGGAAGGAGAATCAACGACCCGTTGGGTGCGCCGCATTTCGGAAATTTTGCACTCGTCTGACAGGATTAATGCTGACTCTGCGATCTTAACTCTGGAAGGCAACTGCCGGTTCGAGCCTTTAAAATTGAAATTGGGACGCATGAAGCGGTTCTGTAATGACATGGGAACCCTCATGGCCACTTTAGTGAAGTATGCTGATTCGGACAGTACCAAGGATCCCGAGACTGATGATGATGAAGCAGGGAAGGGAAGGAAGAATAGCAACTCCAAACAGCAGCAGTACAAACCGGCGGGTCATGGAAACGGAGGCAAGCGCAAGGCGGATAGCAGCATGGATTTTGTGGCCAACACTAATGCATAGGACAGGGGACAGCGGTGCAGAGGTAAAGCGACAAATCGTAATGGGGCTCCCAATCCTAACGCAAGCCATTTGAACTATTTGTTGAATCAGCCTTGCCCAAAGCACAGGACGAAGGAATCGCCGGCTAACCACCTTTGGAAGGATTGTTATATTATGCAGGAGTTTAAAAACTCTAATGCCTTCCGGTATGACCACGGGTCAGGTGGCGGTTCAGGATCCGGTTTCCATGGACCAGGTCACGATGGAGCATCCGGTTCAGGTCTCAATCAGGGCGGTCACAACAACCAGATGTGGCTTTTGGGGACGAGCACGATTCTCGGTCGGAAAACTTAACCTTTGAGGTGGTGAAGATCCGGGGCCCTTATCACGCCTTGTTTGGGTGGCCGGCTTATGCCAAGTTTATGGTGCGGCCTTGTTATATCTACTTACAGCTCAAGATGTCGGGTTACAAGGGCACGATAACGGTTCATGGGAGCCGTAGGGTCGCTTTGGAATGTGAGGAAGGTGATGCGGCTTATGCAGAGTCGGTCTGTGCCACGGAAGAGTTGAAGTATTATAAGGACAATGTTGATCCGGCGGATATGACCCCTTTGAAGAAGCCAACTACAGAGCATGAGTCAGATCTGAAGTTCAAATCGGCAGCTGAGACCAAGCTTGTTTACTTCGTGCCCGGCTATTCGTCCAAGCAGTTCACTATCAGTGCCAACCTGGATCCCAAATAGGAAAGCGCGCTCATCAAGTTCATCTTTGAGAATCGGGACATCTTTGCATGGAAACCGTCCGACATGCCAGGTGTACCGAGGGAACTCGCTGAGCACACTCTTAATGTGGATACTAAGTATAGACCGGTGAAACAATTCCTCCGCCGGTTTAACGAAGAAAGGCGTAAAGCCATTGGAGAGGAAGTGGCCAGGCTTTTAGCAGCTGGCTTTATCATTGAAGTGTTCCATCCAGAGTGGCTTGCTAATCCGGTACTGGTTCTTAAGAAAAATGGCACTTGGCGTATGTGTGTGGATTACACAGATCTTAACAAGGCCTGTCCGGCGGATCCTTTTTCCCTCCCCCGCATTGACCAGATCATTGATGCCACGGCGGGTTGTGAGCGTTTGAGTTTTTTGGATGCATACTCTGGATATCATCAGATCAAGATGGCGGTTAAGGACCTGGAGAAAACAGCATTTATTACTCCCTTTGGAGCCTTCTGCTATGTATCTATGCCCTTCGGGCTCAAGAGTGCCCAAGCCACCTATCAACGGTGTGTACAGAATTGCCTGGATAAACAGATCGGCCGCAATGTGCACGCCTATGTGGATGATATTGTAGTGAAGTCAAGGCAGAAGGAGACGCTGGTGGATGATTTGAAGGAGACCTTTGACAACTTGCGAGTTTACAAGATGATGCTTAATCCGGCCAAGTGTGTCTTTGGTGTTCCGGCAGGCAAGTTACTGGGTTTCCTGGTGTCTAACAGAGGAATTGAGGCTAACCCGGAGAAGATTACGGCTATTACCTCCCTAGCTAAACCGAAGTGTATCAACGATGTTCAGCGTTTGGCGGGCTGAATCGCTGCACTGAGCTGGTTTATTAGCCGCCTCGAAGAGAAGGCCATCCCTTTGTACCAAATGCTGAGGAAGACAGACAATTTCGTCTGGAGTCCGGCTGCTGATGAAGCATTTGAGGACTTGAAGCGGCAGTTAGCCAATCCGCCGGTTCTTGCAGCTCCGGCTGACAAGGAGCCACTATTATTATACGTAGCGGCTAATGCTCGGGCAGTTAGCGTGGCTATTGTGGTGGAACGCAAGGAGGCAGGCAAGGAATATCCGGTTCAGCGGCCGGTTTATTATATCAGCGAGGTGCTTATTGAATCCAAGCAAAGGTATCCGCATTGGCAGAAGCTGGTCTATGGTGTCTTCATGGCCAGCCGGAAGTTGAAGCAGTATTTTCAAGGGCACCCCATCACAGTGGTCAGTTCAGCTCCCTTGGGTGATATCATACAGAACCGGGAGGCGACTGGCCGGATTGCCAAGTGGGCTATAGAGCTTGGGCCACACGGACTGAAGTATGTACCTCGGACGGTGGTGAAGTCTCAAGCACTTGTTGATTTCATCAATGACTGGACGGAGTTACAAGCGCCAGAGGAGAGGCCGGATCACACATATTGGACTATTCATTTTGATGGATCCAGGCAATTGGAAGGCTCGGGGGCTGGAGTCGTATTAACTTCCCCACGAGGTGATAAGTTCTGTTATGTTCTCCGCTTAATGTTCCCTTGTACTAATAATGCAGCTGAGTACGAAGCCTTGCTCCATGGTCTCCGGATGGCTAAAGAGAAGAACTTAAGCCGGGTTAAGTGTTTCGGTGACTCAGACCTTGTGGCTCAACAGGTGTCTGGCACTTGGGATTCTAAGGACCCGCTCATGGCTGCGTATCGTCGAGAAGTGGATAATATTGCGGGTTGCTTCAAGGGTTATCGAGTGGATCATGTGGACAGTCGGAAGAATGAAGCGGCGGACGCTTTAAGCCGGTTGGGTTCTCAGCGCAAACCGGTCCCGCCTAATGTCTTTTTGGACGTGTTGCACAATCCGTCAGTCCAGCTCCCAGGTGAAGCGGATTTGGCTATTCCTGACCCGGAGGCTCAATTGGTGGCAGCATTACATGTTATTCCGGATTGGACGGTTCCTTATCTTGCATACATGACCCGGGGGGAGTTGCCAGAAGATGAGATTCTAGCCAGGCAGATAGTCCGGCGATCCAAGTCTATGACGATTCTCAATGGTGAATTGCATCATTGCAGTGTATCAGGGGCGTTTCAACATTGTGTTTCTCCTGAGGAAGGCTGTGAAATCTTAAGGTAAATCCGTGAAGGGGATTGTGGACACCACGCCGGTTCAAAGTCTCTGGTGGCAAAGGCGTTTTGTCACGGGTTTTACTGGTTGACAGCGCATGCTGATGCGGAGGACTTGGTTAAACGGTGTGATGGATGTCAGAAATTTTCAAGGCGTGCTCATGTGCCGGCTCAAGAATGGAGGATGATTCCAATAACGTGGCCGTTTGCAACTTGGGGGCTGGATATGGTCGGACCTTTTAAAAGATCCAAGGATAAGAAAACCCACCTTTTGGTGGCAGTTGACAAATTTACCAAGTGGGTTGAAGCGGAGCCTGTCAGCAAGTGTGATGCAGCAATAGTGGTGCAGTTCATCAAAAAGGTGATTTTCCGGTTTGGCTTTCCACACAGTATCATTACTGACAACGGTACCAATTTATCCAAGGGCGCTATGAAGGAGTTCTGTGAACGTGAACACATCCGACTTGACGTATCATCAGTAGCACATCCCCAGTCCAATGGACAGGCAGAACGAGCTAATCAAGAGATCTTGCGAGGCATCAAACCTCGGCTTATGGTCCCATTGCAAAGAACACCAGGATGTTGGGTTGAAGAGCTACCATCTGTGCTATGGAGTATCAATACTACGCCAAACCGGTCCACAGGATACACACCATTTTTTATGGTCTATGGAGCAGAGGCAGTTCTCCCTAGTGATATCCGGCACGATTCGCCTCGTGTGGCATCTTATGTTGAAGCGGGCAATGAGATAGCACGGCAAGACGCTTTGGACCTGTTGGACGAGGAGCGTGATATAGCGGCTGCCCGTTCGGCGATTTACCAACAAGATCTTCGTCGCTATCACAGTCGCCGTGTTAGAACCAGAACTTCTCAAGAAGGAGATTTGGTGCTTCGACTCATCCAAGACCAGACAGATATGCACAAGTTATCTCCACCTTGGGAGGGACCTTTCGTGGTCAGCAAGAATCTGCACAACGGGTCGTACTATCTGATTGATATTCGAGAGCATCAAGACTCACGTACATCAGAGGAGGAGACCAACAGGCCGTGGAACATAGCTCATATTCGGCCTTACTATACTTGACCCATCGGCTCTATCTATGTACATATCATGACAATGTATATATTATCTTTGATATACAAAACCGGAGACTCAGCTAAAGCGGGGTCTCTGGCTTTCTTATCATGCGTGGTTACATGGAGTGGCTCTGTTTCTAAAGCGGCCTCCGGTTTACCCCTTGACATTTGCTCTTTATATATCACTGGGGGCCTTGGTCGTGTCCGAACCAACGCGACACCCTTTGATAGGCGACAGCCACCAGATCATTTGGGGACATGGTCAAGTCTGAACCAGTCACGCCTCTTGGTCGGCCTAAGGCCACAAAATCACTTGGGGGCATGGTCGAACCCGAACCATTGCCACGCCTCTTTATCTGGCATATATGCCACGAATCATTTGGGGACCTGGCTGACTTGAATCATCGTCACTCCTATTGGGGGCTTGGTCCTGTCCGACCATGGTAACACCATCTGATCAGCTCAGTATAGCATATTTTTGCAAACGGTTTTTATCATTGCCTTTGCTTCCCTGTTATTTTCATGGTTTGTTTGTTCTTTGTTTTTGTTGGATTTCTTTTATGTCAACAAACACCTTTTTCCGGTTCAGTCGATGGATTTGATTCCCCTTTAATCCGGAGGAGTATGCCCAGTTTACCTTTTCCTGTTAACATCATGGAGTAACAAGGGGGCTCGTATTGATTCAGTACGGTTTATACGGGAGCTATTTTCTCCCCCCTGTTGACGGTAATGGTTTATAAAACCGCCGCTTCAGGCTTGGCTAAGCCAGCTTCATGCCCAAACATGGCAGGAAATATGAATTGAAGTTTTTCAAACAAAAGATTCAGTACTTATACACGAAGGCATATTCCAGGCAGAAGTATTAACTATCCTATTACAAGGCAGCATGGTGCCCAAACAAGATCATTGTTCTTTTGGGAAGATGCCAAAGACAGCTATCCAAACCGGCTTCCGGTTCAAGCTTGCTCCTCATCCTCCGCCGCTTCAGTTTCCTCGTCTCTACCCATGGGCTGGAAATCAACGGTGGTCCAGTCGATTCCCATTAAAGCTTGGAAAACATCCTCTTCATGGATCAGGGAAGACGGTTCAATATCAGGAGCGTAAGTGTGCTTACGGATTGGAGGGATCAGATTCTCCGCTTCAAGAGTTGGGGCAGGCACTCGCTTGTTCTGATCATTGTATTGTGCTTGATAATGCGTCAAGTCTGCTTCTTCAGCTAGCTGACAAGCCAGAGGGCGTACTGCATGGTTTATTGCCCTCAAATCCTCTTCGTTGAATTCGGAGCCATCTTCCTTCAGGCTGGGGTAGCCTTGAGCTGCTTCCACAGGATCAAAATCTGGCACCCATGCCTTTGCCCGGATCAAGGCATTAATGGCTCCGGTTCGGGCAGCGGATTTTTTCAGCTCCTCAATCTGGGCTGGAAGCATTGACAACTTGTTAAGAGTGTCCTGGATTAAAGAGGGTGCCGGGTTGTTGTGAGAAGCTGTGGTGATGATCCGCTGGGCTCCGGTATACAATTGCTCCACCAAGGTGTAGGCAGCCTTCAGTTTCTTCCGCACATCATTTCCTAAGTGCCCAATGCGTGTGCCTACAACAAGATAGGAATGGTCTCAAACCGGATTTACGCTACATCGGGTTCAAATTATCACAGAGGTTAAAAGGAGTTTACCAAAGATCGCAGCAGTCATGGAGTGTATTTGCCGCTTTACGGCCGTCAGTTCATCCACCACCGGTTTAAGGGCAGCTTCAGCATTTTCCGCTCTTTTGGTTAAAGCGGCCTTCTCAGTGGCCCAGTCAGCCCGCTCTTTCTTGAAGCCTTCTTTCAGCTGTTCAGTAGTGCTCAAGGCGCTAGTTAATTCTTCCTTTGCCTTATCTGTTTCAGCCTGCTGGGTTTTCAAGGCCTCCTGCAAATCGGCAATCCGGTCCTCCTTGATTTTCACCTCAGCCTGCATATAGACAGCGTTTAAGCTTTACACAAGCGGTCCAAGAAATTGAAGTATCAACCACATAACAAAGTTATATGCCTGATACTTGGGGGCTAATGCACCTTCAATTTTTATATATTACTAGATTGCAAAGTCCCAAGCTCAATACAAGTATTCAACTTGGCACTTGGGGGCTAATGGCTATTTGAGCAAATTATGTTCTAAGGACAGTTTTCTATTGGAGCCCCGGTTTACTTATGCTAAGATAAACCGGCCCTTGAGGGCTATACCGATGAATTTCAAAAATGTTCAGGATCAAGTCCCGGTTTGACCAAGGTTACAAACCGGCCCTTGGGGGCTAGAAGGATGGATACAATGGCAGCAAGAAAAGAAGTAAATTACCTCAAATTTATCCCTCATTGTCTTGACCAGGCCAGCTCCACAGTCACGGCTAGTGTAAAGCCGGTTTAAATAGCCGGAATGAAGATCTTGGGCACTCAGAGCAGCATATGTCTCTAGTTCAACATCCCATTTTCGTTTGTTCAAAGTGGAAAAATCCTCTTTTATGGTATGCTTGGTAAGGGTGACAGGATTCCCGGGTTCAAAGTGGCCCACACCAGTAATCACAACGTCATCATCTTTGGACTCGCCGGTTTGTGTTGGTGCGGCCGGTTTGTCAGCAGGAGTGTGGGATTTCTCAATCCGGACGGAGCTAGCAGGCAGATCAGTAGAGACTGAAGTGTTAATAGGCCCTTCTTCGGGAATAACATCGTATTGCAAAGGAGGATCATTGGGAGTATTCTCAGGAGCAAACGTTTCAAGATCTGACGCTTTGTCATGTTCTGGGGCTACATCTTCTTCAGCCGCTTTATCCAGGCGGGCCTTCTTGCTTGGTTTCGGTTTGGCCCTGAAAGAAAAACAAAGAGTCAAGGAAAAGCATAAGCCATTACAT
>OY997264.1:165593633-165813633 GCA_963921465.1 Triticum timopheevii | reverse complement strand
GGAAGAAGCCCAACCCTTTCAATAGGGGACTAGTGAACCACGTTAGCGTGGAGGAGGTCGAAGCTCAACCCGATGCAGTTATGGGTAAGTTTTTGGTTAAGTCATTTACTGCAATCATTCTTTTTGATACTGGTGCATCGCATTCATGCATATTAAGGGGATTTGTGGATAAGTATAACTTGCCAACCCAAGCCCTTAGGTCACCCATGTTAGTAACCTCGCCAGGAGCAAAGTATATGGCCAACCTATGGTGTGATCGGTTACCATTAAGGATTGGTAACTACGTGTTCCCCTCAAACCTAATAGTATTGGAGTCACAAGGACTGGATGTAATGTTAGGCATGGATTGGTTATCGAAGTATGGAGGGAACATTGACTGCGCCAGTAAGTCAATTGTGCTCACCACCCCAGAAGGAAGAAGGATCAAGTATGTATCCCGGCATGTGCCGAAGAGGACTCAAGTAAATTCCTTATCATGAGTTGTACAGGAGGAAGTATCAGTGGTGAAGAATTTCCCTGATGTATTTCCAGAGGAGTTGCCAGGCATACCACCGGATAGAGACATTGAGTTTTTGATTGAGCTTTTGCCTGGCACGGGGCCAATATGAAGAGACCGTACCGGATGCCCGCCCAGGATTTGGAGGAGATTAAGAAGCGGATTAAGGAGTTACTGGATAAGGGTTATATTCGCCCAACTTCGTCACCTTGGGGATCTCCAGTACTTCTAATGGAGAAGAAGGATGGATCATTAAGGATGGTGGTTGATTATCATGCATTGAATGAAGTAACGATCAAGAACAAGTACCCACTACCGATGATCAATGATTTGTTTGACCAGTTGCAAGGGGCTAAAGTATTTTCCAAGATCGATCTGCGATCAGGATACCACCAGTTGAAGATTCGACAGCAGGATATACCTAAGACAGCTTTTACCACCAGGTATGGGCTATATGAGTATACTGTTATGTCATTTGGTCTAACTGACGCACCTGCCTATTTCATGAAAATGATGAACAAGGTGTTTATGGAGTTTTTGGATAAGTTTGTAGTGGTGTTCATTGACGATATGTTGGTCTACTCAAAGAATGAAGATGAGCATAAGGAGCATTTGCGTTTGGTACTTGAGAAGCTCAGAGATCATCAGTTATATGGCAAGTTCAGCAAGTGTGAGTTTTGGTTAAAAGAAGTTCGATTCCTTGGACATGTTATATCCGGAGAAGGAATAGTAGTAGACCCCACCAAGGTTGTCACTGTGACTAAATGGGAAGCACCCACATCAGTTGGAGAGATTAGGAGTTTTCTTGGACTCTCGGGTTATTACCGGAGGTTCATTGAGAATTTCTCCAAGATTGCAAAACCCATGAAGGAGTTGTTGAAGAAGGACACCAAGTTCAAATGGATTGAGGATTGTGAGGCCAGTTTTCAGGAATTGAAGAAGTGTTTGGTTACAGCCCCAGTGTTGATTCTTCCAGATCAATGCAAGGATTATCGAGTGTATTGCGACGCTTCACGTCGAGGACTTGGATCAGTGCTTATGCAGGAGGGAAGAGTTGTTTCATATGCCTCCCGATAGCTTAAACCTCATGAGCTAAATTATGCTACACACGATTTGGAGTTAGCGGCCGTAGTGCATGCGTTGAAGACATGGAGATATTTTCTCATCGGAAACCACTGTGAGGTGTACACGGATCACAAGAGTTTGAAGTATATCTTCACGCAGAAGGAGTTGAATCTAAGGCAAAGGAGATGGTTGGATCTCATTAAGGATTATGATATGAAGTTACACTATCATCCCGGAAAGGCTAACGTAGTAGCAGATGCGTTGAGTCGCAAGAGTCATGTCAATACGCTCATGACTGGAGGATTACCTGAGGAGTTGGCAGAGGAACTTCGTGAGCTATATTTGGAAATAGTTCCGAGAGGCTATGTAGCAGTGTTGGAAATTCAGTCTACCTTGATGGATAAGATCATAGAAGCTCAAAAGACTGACAAGGAGGTTGCCGAGATAAAGGAAAGGATGAGCAAAGGAAAGGCCAAAGGATTTCGTGAGGATGAGCATGATACCTTATGGTTTGAGGATCGCGTATATGTTCCTAATAACCCTGAGATCAGGAAGTTGATTCTGCAGGAGGCCCATGATTCGTCGTATTCAATTCACCCAAGAAACACCAAGATGTATCTGGATTTAAAGGATAGTTTCTGGTGGACCGGAATGAAGAAGGATATTGCGGAGTATGTAGCAGTATGTGATGTATGTCAGAGAGTAAAGGCAGAGCATCAGAAGCCAGCCGGATTGCTACAGCCATTGCCGATACTCGAATGGAAGTGGGACAAGCTAGGCATGGATTTTATCATGGGATTGCCTAGGACATGTTCGGGCTATGACTCGATATGGGTTGTAGTCGATCAGTTGACGAAAGTAGCTCATTTCATCCCAGTGAATACCACTTACACGAGTGCTAAGTTGGCAAAGATATACATGACCAGGATCGTATGTCTGCACGGAGTTCCGAGGACCATTGTATCAGATAGAGGAACCCAGTTTACCTCAAAGTTTTGGAATCAGTTGCACGAGACTTTGGATACCAGGCTAGATTTCAGTACAGCCTTTCATCCATAGACAGATGGACAGACCGAGAGAGTCAATCAGATTCTGGAGGACATGTCGAGAGCTTGTGCGCTAGATTATGTGTCGGGGATATACCCCACGGTATGACCCGGTTGGAATCATGACCCAGCCGGACATGGCAACTCACCAGAGACCCGGCTGGAGCTTGGCGACTCACTAGCGATCCGCCCGGACATGGCGGTTTACATGTAACCCGCCTGGACATTGTGACTCACTAGAGATCCGGTGGGCGGATCAGACGGACGACGAGGCCCAAGGCCCAGCAGGCCAGCTTATACTCTGGTGGGCCGGCTTAAGAGGAAGGCATAAGGAATATTCCCTACAAAGGAAACAAGACTAGGACTCTACTTGTAATAGACTAGTCCTAATCCTAATAGGACTCCACATGTAACCCGCGCCTTTAACTTATACAAGGAGGGGCAGGGCACCCCAAGAGGGACAAGCAAGAAACAATCTATAGGGCTAGACACAAAGAGCCAGCTTACCGGCGACTCCCTCATGATCATAATGAGACCTAGCCACAAACAGCATGTAGGGTTATTACCGGCTGATGTTTCCCTGGGCCCGAAGCTGTCTAACCCTTGTCTTGTGTTGCGTCTCTCAATTCCGCTCAACCCCTCTCAAGGTACTACATAGATGCGTTGGCCTCGCGACTAAGTCCTTCCACTAAGGACATCTAACGTGACAATTCCACGACAGTTGGCGCCCACCGTGGGGCTCGCGCACGGTGGTGATGAGTTCTTGAAGGGATCTCTTACAGGAATCGAGAAGCTTGCAATCTTCCGGATGAGCCAGTTTTGACGGATTTACATCAACTTCAAAGATCACTAGCCCAGATTCAAGATCTATGAGATTTAGGGTTCAACAAGAAATTAGGGTTGCTGTATGCGCCGCCGCATCGTGCGTTCCGCCGAGTCCAAGACAAGGATTGCAGCACGGATGATTTACCCACGGCGTTGCATGTAATTGAGACAGACAGAAGTTTGGAGCCGATCGATCGGCTGGCTGCTGCCTCCGCGTCCTTTATGCATCACTGGAGTTAGATCTCGTCCGGCACGCGTGCAAGTCATCCGAGGCTACAGCCTAATCCGCCGAGTTCCGCTACTGCTCCACGTCCACAAGTCAACCGTCTGTTGCTACCTTTTTTCCTGACGTGAAGAATGGTCAAATCTGAAAACTCAAGTAGTACTTGCAATAGTACGTGACCAAGACTACTACTAATCGAGTGCTACATCATTTAAGTGCTACTACATCTACAGCCGTGAAGGCACTGATCAGATCACGGATGAAGGCAATCCATTATGGGAAACGTTTGGGAACGGCGCACCGGCCGAGCGTTCGGCCGGTCACGCGTCCACGCACACGCCACGCGGTCAAAGGAACCCGCACGCATAAATCCCTCCTATCCTTCTCCTTCTTTTTTTTTCTCTTCTTTACCGCTCATCCGGCCCCCTCGCTCCTTCTCTGCTTCCTTCTCAGGCCCTGCCGCCATGGTTTACCATCACTGCATGCAGTCCTCCCAGGGTGCCGCGACCACGGGAATCAGCAGATCCGGCGGCCCTCGGCCAGATCTGCTTGGATCCGCCCCACCGGAGCTCTGCCTCGCCGGACCCGGTAACGCCGGAGCTGCAACTGTTGAAGCTTTTTTCCATAGCCGCTTGTAGCTCTCATCAATGCTCGTTCCAGCTTTCGCCGTCGCTCCGTAGCTCTCACCAATACTCGTTTTTTGAAAGCTTCATGGTGGAAGCTTTTTTCCATACCGATTGAAGCTTTTTTCCACACCGGATGAAGCTTTTCTGTCATGGCTGAAGCTTTTTCCCATTCAGATCGAAACATTTTTTCACACCGGTTGAATCTTTTCTTGATGCCGCTTGAAGCTTTTTTCCATACCGGATGAAGCTTTTCTGCCATGGCTGAAGCTTTTTCCCATTCAGATCGAAACATTTTTTCACACCAGTTGAATCTTTTCTTGATGCCGCTTGAATCTTTTCTTGATGCCGCTTGAAGCTTTTTTCCATGCCTGAAGCTTTTCTGCCATGGCTGAAGCTTTTTTCCATTCCGATCGAAACATTTTTTCACACCGGTTGAATCTTTTCTTGATGCCACTTGAAGCTTTTTTCCATGTTTGAAGCTTTTTCTTCTACGCCAGTTGTAGCTTTTTTCATGGTTGAAGCTTTCTCTGAATCCGTCGGACGCGGGGGGTTGTAGCAGGGGGTTGGGTGCTCGTCGGTCGCACGCTGGGACTGGACGGTTCCAGCATCCCCGGGCGCAGCCGGGTCGCACGGCTTTGGGAGCTTGAGGACCATAGCATGGCCTGCCATAGGAGCCATGGCGGGTCTGCGATGGTGGCGAGCCTGCGTGTGCGGTGGCGCTCTCATCTCCGGCGAGGGGAATACGGCGAGGGTTGCTGGCACACACCGCAACTTTTCTCTCCCCGACGCCTGACTGTTGCTCCCTTTTTTTCGATTGATGATGCGGGAGAAGAAGGCAGACAGGAGGAAGAAGGAGGGGATGATGCGGGGGAAGGAGCGCTGAATCGTGCGGGCCGAGGCGCACGCATCGTGGGGCTGCGGTGCGACCGGCCCAAATTTGGGCCGGTGCGCCGGCGCCTAGCAGTGGCCATCCATTATACTAAATCAATCTGGGTGTTTTGTATTTTCTCCGCGGTGTCCGGAGCCATCAGCAATCTGCTAGCTCTGTTCATCGAATCCTGGTCCTAGATTGGCCAGAACGACCACGACCCGGAAGGAGAAACAGACGAGAACTACTCCATCGCCCGTGCCCCCGCTGCGCCTCCAGAACGGGCCGCCGGCGATTCGCCTACGCCGCCACGCGTTGAGCCAGTGCGGCCGCCTCTGCCTCTGCCACCAGGCTGACCTCGTTGACGCGCCGCCGCGTCTGCGGTGCTCTTCTGCCAAGCTTCCCAGCTCGGGCCCTACTGTGACCCGCCTCGCTTGCTGCGAGCCATCCCCGTCGCCTCGAGCCGCCGCTGCGGGCTCGCCAGTGTGCTGCCGTTCCTCACGGCCATTGCTCCACCTCTGCCTGTATGACCCGGAGGAAGATTGGGCCGCAGGGACTCGGACTCTGACGCTGATGCGGTCTCTGCCTCTGCTGCAGCTGCGTTTGCTCTTCGACCTACCCGGTTTGCCCGCCCGCCGACCCGTCAGCTGTACTCCAATGTCGGCTCGCCCGCGGCCCCCGGCTCGTCTCTGCCTCCGTACGTCTTCGCGTTGAACTGTCGTCAGTCACCGTGGAGTGGCCCGCGCGGCCTCGAGC
Source organism: Triticum timopheevii (assembly GCA_963921465.1). Lineage (NCBI taxonomy): Eukaryota > Viridiplantae > Streptophyta > Magnoliopsida > Poales > Poaceae > Triticum > Triticum timopheevii. The sequence goes on along the minus strand of OY997264.1, from coordinate 165,807,728 downwards.
CGGCCGGGTCTCCGCTGTTGGAACGTCCCCACGCGAGGAGAACACAATGACCTAATCGATCTATTGTTTGACTGTTCAAATCGGTCTCCCCCTGTGGCCGTTGGATCGACAGGTGTGCCATATCGCTGCTGTCTCAAAAGTTCGGGAACAAGCAATTCGAACGGTGTCTACTAGAATCAACCAAAATGTAACATGATTAGCCAAGGCTAAAGCAATCCTCTAAAACTTGGTCCTTGATGGATGCATGGGTAGATGTGAAGGCCATTAAAACTGCATGAGGAAATATTGTCAGGCACTTTTTCTTAAGTTTGATGGAAAAACTATCGTTGGAGACCAAGGAATACTATTTTGGTGCTGATTGGACACGCTTGGGAGTATTAACCATAGCTGCTAGCTGCTACTATTTCCTCCACGTGAAGACTTTATGCAACACTGGCCAGACTAGTGTTAAAGGGAGAAACAGTATAAATGCGCATAGCCAGTGGGTGCTAGTACTATGTCCTATCAGTATATACTTTTTGTTCTACTATGTCAATCAATATCCAGCATCAGTCTGCGCTCATCCAACCAATCGCCAGGTGCTATGTTTTCTATGTATTTATCAGTACATATTAAATCATTTGGGAACAATTACTTGGTCTTATAATATTTTTGCAGGACCATTACTCCTTACAAAAAGGTGTCTCAAAGGGGACACTAATGTTATTTTTGCACTAAGCGCTTGTCGGTGCCGTGTTGCTAAACGGACGCGTGCATAAGTCGCCGCCCCCGATACATCAACACACGCGACTGACTTATCGTCCGCGCCCACGACCGCCTCGTCAGCATCTATGATGTTTCCAACGCTGCGGTCGACTCTCTCGTCTGAGCCGGTTTACAACACCGCGGCCGACTGGCCCGTGATTAATTTCAGCTTCACCGTCATGATCATCCGTCATCCGAACAATCGACAATTGTTCACTACATCAACACGACGTGGTTGACTCGTCCCTCCGCGCGGCTTACCGTGCCTGCGATTGACTCGCCCGTCCGTGCCGGCTTACAACGCCGCGACCGATTTATCTGTCTGTACCACCTCTGATGCTACGGTCACCTTTACCGTCTGTCTCTCGCGGCTTGATCTATATCAACATACCGGGCCACATCTGTCTGCGTGAGCTGTTTATTAAGTATGAGCAAGTCATTGCTTGGGTAGCCCGGTTTTCTTCCAACAAATTGGAGGCAAATATCAGCTGTCGTCTGCACTGGATGGCTCAATGGGTAGGCGCACAAGTCGCCGCCGCTACAATTTGGGTAACTTCAAACAACCAGTTGGGAGGAACCGTTGTCCGAGTTGCTGACGTGGCTCATATGGGATCATTTATAACCCGTCAGGATTCAACATATTTTAGCAATCTGCTGTTCAACTATATGCCGGTTTATATCACGGTCAAATATGGAGAATCTCAAGACAACTCCTCGAGTCGTCTTAAGACTCGGAGGCTACAATGACATGACTCCGCGGAATTGGCCAGTTTCAATGAGTTCAAGGACTCCGGGTCATTGGAGGGAAGATAACCTGGTCCCAGAGGCTACCGCCATATTGGTAAAAATTTAAAGGCCGTCAGAAGATTTCCGGCTCAAAATGAGGATTCTGGTTCAAAATCCAGTTCAAGGGAAACTTATTTACCATAAAGCTTTGAAGCTCTCACTATCCGGTTCACAATCCGGCTCAAGGACAATCTGTCTCCCACAAAGTTTTGAAGCTTTCAAATCCGGTTTAAAGTTCTGGTTCAAAAAGAATTAATCTCTCGCAAGTTCGAGTTCTTAGAAAAATTAAAGGTTGCCAAAGAGAACTTGCTGCCATGATGTGTGGTTCAAACATGGGTATCCTGCCTTACGGCTTATCTTATTATGGTCACTTGGGGGCTTCCTGCTCATCAAGCATAGCTGTCGGTACCCTCTTGATCGGCGTAATGCCAAAAGTTATATGATCACTTGGGGGGTTCCTGTTCAAACATAGGTCGTATTCGAACCAAAGAGAACATAGCTGTCGGTACCCTCTTGATCGGCACACTGCCGAGCTCACTAGGGGGCTTCTTGATCGTATTCGAATCATAGCTCAACCCCTTTTGAGAACCGACTTTGATCATATTCGAATCAGAGTCGTTAAAAAACTCTCAAGATCATTAGGGGGCTTCCTGTTCAAACATAGGTCGTATTCGAACCAAAGAGAACATAGCTGTCGGTACCCTCTTGATCGGTGCAACGCCAAAGCCATTGGGGGCTACATGATCGTATTCGAATCCTAGCTTAACCCCTCTGGAACGGTTTACTGATCGTATTTGAATCAAAAGCCTTGATTGTTTCTTCTTATTTGGTTTAAGTTTTATTTGAGCACAACCTTTATTTGACTTGAGACTTTTTTGTTCCAAGATCTAAGTGTAAGTGTGGTTCAAATTTAACCCGGCTTGATTTTGGAAGACAAGTCGCCAACATATGAGATTCATCATATCTTCGAAAGTGTCCTCTTCCAAAGATTGGGTTATCACCCTTACTACACTGGTCACATAAACCGGCAGTACAAATTCAATATAACAGTGGTTATATGTGAGATATTATGACCCGCCCTGCGGTAAACCGCCCGGCTTGACTTTGGATGATAAGTCGCCAGCATATGACAATCATAAACATTTGGCTTCTAAAGATTGAGTTATCACCCTTACTGCACAGGTATCATAAGCCGGCAGTACGATTCAATATCACAGGTATGATATTGTTTATACATGATTATGTTTAAACCGGCCCTGGCTATGGACTTTAAGTCGCCGGTATATTTTGGATTGCGCCATTGGAATCATGTGCTTATCAATCATTGGATTATTGCCTTTATTGGATATGGCGATATAAGCCGTTAATATGAGCCAATTCCACAGGTATGCTTTCCTAATTATATAAATATGCGAGGTTTGATAACCCATCCTGGCTTTTAACGTTAAATCGCCAGTATATTTAGGCTTGAATGGCCTTAATTCTAGTTTTTTCCATACTTGCATAAAGACTATATTCTGCTTGGGTTGTTACCCGCCCTGGTTTTTTGACGTTAAATCGCCAGGGCATATGTTGTTTAAACTCTGTGCAGGATTTGCAGAACTATGACTTATATAAATGCTTAAGTCCAAGCTCGTCATCAAAATTGATGCTTCAAAATGATTATCCGTTCAGGATTTTCTCAAAGGTTATAAGCCGCCGGGTTATAAAAATTCCGGCTTACAATGGAGGCGTATTAAATCGCCATGGGCTAAGAGCCATCGGGTATTTAAACTCCGGATTTAATTGTCAACAAATAAGGTATTCAAAGTCACTTTGGGGCAATGGCTGTTATTTTATCAATGGATATGATTTATTCTACAATGGAAGGAATAGTCCTGAGTCGCTGCAGGCTTACGACCCGGCACTTGGGGGCTACATTATTCGGATTGAGAATATATCAAATATGCAAGTCCCATGTCACTACCAGCATGCACCATGGCACTTGGGGGCTAATGCAAAGTCATTTTTACTGGCCTTATTGAAGACCCGACTCATCACATCATAATGAGTCGGCCCTTGGGGGCTACTAATTGCTTCTGTCAACAATTCAAGGTACACAAGTCTTAATCCATTATATTGAAGGGTCCACTACTCAGTTGGTAAAGCACAAAGCTCTTAACCTTGTGGACGTGGGTTCAGGCCCCATGATGGGGTTACATCATATGATGTTCTTTTCAAAGAAGTATATATAAAGTCCCAGCTCAGTATTATCTTACTGAGCCGACCCTTGGGGGCTACACATTGCTGCTCAAGTTTACATGATCATATTTACAAAGTCCCTGCTCATTATTACATAATGACCCGACCCTTGGGGGCTATACTGGTTGAAGTTTTTATGAGCATAAGGCAATTACAAGTCTCAAGTTGTTGCAAGCATGACAACCCGACACTTGGGGGCTACAGGTGATATGCATATAAGGGAGCAATAATTTCAAATTCTCAGTTTTGAGCAAACCAGGTATTATATTATTATCAGAGAAATCTGTAAAGTTTATGACCCGGCGTCACCATAAGATTGACCCGGCATCAGCAACAATTACATGACCCGGTACCATTTGTTTATAACCCAGCAATTTGGGTAATCATAAAATCGGCAAGATCTACATCTTTAAGCCGGCTGAATATCAGTTGAATATTGCAAGACCGATATTTTTGTCAAGTCAGAGCTTTGAAGGCCGACTCAAATGGATTATTACTTATAAGTATCTCTCTCCAAGAGCCAATGTCAGCAAATTGATTATGAAGCTGGCCTATTGACCCAGATTTTTCAAAGGAAGTATCTGGATTTTTTGCATTGACAAAGTTGAAAACATATCTACTGAGGAGATTTGTTATGAATTCATGGGCGTGTATCAAGAAGGAAATGACAAGGACTTAAAGATGATCAGGGGCCGGCTTACAAGAATTTTTAACCCGGAGCACAACCCGTCAAAGTTGTTCTGGTGTTTATCTTGCAGGATCAGTTTAACATGGATACATCCAAATTAAACTGGGGGCTAATGTCGGGGATATACCCCGCGGTATGACCCGGTCGGAATCATGACCCGGCTGGACTTGGCGACTCACCAGAGACCCGGCTGGAGCTTGGCGACTCACTGGCAATCCGCCCGGACATGGCGGTTTACATGTAACCCGCCTGGACATTGTGACTCACTGGAGATCCGGTGGGCGGATCAGACGGACGACAAGGCCCAAGGCCCAGCAGGCCAGCTTATACTCTGGTGAGCCGGCTTAAGAGGAAGGCATAAGGAATATTCCCTACAAAGGAAACAAGACTAGGACTCTACTTGTAATAGACTAGTCCTAATCCTAATAGGACTCCACATGTAACCCGCCCCTTTAAATTATATAAGGAGGGGCAGGGCACCCCATGAGGGACAAGCAAGAAACAATCCATAGGGACAGACACAAAGAGCCGGCTTACCGGCGACTCCCTCATGATCATAATGAGACCTAGCCACAAACAGCATGTAGGGTTATTACCGGATGATGTTTCCCTAGGCCCGAAGCTGTCTAACCCTTGTCTTGTGTTGCGTCTCTCGATTCCGCTCAACCCCTCTCAAGCTACTACATAGGTGCATTGGCCTCGCGACTAAGTCCTCACACTAAGGACATCTGACGTGACAATTCCACGACATTATCGATCTAGTTGGGACGACAATTTGTCGTATGCAGAGTTCTCTTACAACAACAGTTATCAAGCCAGTTTGAAGATGGCCCTTTCGAAGCTTTATACGGGAGAAGGTGCAGGACACCGTTGTTGTGGGATGAAGTTGGAGACCATCAGTTGTTTGGACCAGATTTGATTAAAGAGTCTGAAGAGAAGGTGAAGTTGATTCGCAATAGACTCAAGGTAGCCCAGTCAAGGCAAAAGAGTTATGCGGATGCTAAACGCAAGGAGACAGTTTATGAATTTGGAGAGAGAGTATATCTTCGTGTGTCCCCACTTCGAGGAGTTAAGCATTTTGGAGTTAAGGGAAAGTTAGCACACGTTTTGTTGGACCATACAAAGTTTTGGAGCATATGGGAGAAGTTTCTTACAAGCTAGAATTGCTAGAAGGATTGTCAGAAGATCACGACGTGTTTCACGTTTGCTAGTTGAGGAAGTGCCACGCAACCGATATTCCTCTGAGAGATACAGTGCCACTTGAAGCGATTCAACTGGATAGTGATTTGACTTACGAGGAGAAACCCATGAAGATTCTCGAGTTTGCCAGCTGAGTCACACGCAGTAAGGTTATCAACTTCTGCAAAGTTCAGTGGAGTCACCACACAGAGGATGAAGCCACCTAGGAACGAGAGGAAGACCTACGGAAGGACCACCCGCACCTATTTTCTAGCCAACCTGAATCTCGAGGGCGAGATTCATCTTAAAGGGGGTAGGTTTGTAACATTCCAAATTTCCAATTTGGAATGTTATACATTAGGTCATCATTGCATATCATATTTTTATTGCATTTTGGTTGATCCTACAAATTCTAAGCAACTCAAGAACCCACAGAGAGAGTTGGGGATTTTGTTATTTTCATATTTGAGTTTTCTCAAATTTTGAAAAGAGGATCATTTGGTTTAATTATTTTCCTCTTCGAATATTTCTAACATAAAAACAAAAGAGAGGGGATAAAACGACTTCTCCAAAATAAAGAAATATTGGAAGAAAAATATTAAAACCAAATAAGACTTTTATTCGCAGTTTTTTTGCTATTTTATTTGAATCAGGAAAAAAATATGTTTTACAAAATTGCATTAGAGGCCCAAATAAATGTTCACTTTGTCCGCAATATTATTAGAGGACCGTGAAAATTTCTTTCAGGATTTTTGGACTCCGTTTAGTATTCCTACCATTAGTTTTTCTGCGTCAGGATTTATTTTAAAAAAAGTTGAACCGACCTAGTCGGGTCGTGCCCAAGCCGGACTTCGCCAGCCGGCCTTTAAAGGCTGAGGCCCGCCGCCGCTAGCCCACCTCGCCACCCCCACGAACCCTAGCACTGTTGTCGCCGTTTCAACGCTGCCGCGCGAAGCCGCCGCTGCTGCGTGAAGCCGCTGATGCCGTTCGCCGCCGCAGCCGCGACGCCGCCGCCACCCCGTCGCCATCGCCGCCCATCGCCCCGCCGCCGCTGACCCCGCTGTCGGAGCCACCCTTCCCGCCGCCGGCCACCGCCGAGCCCGGCCTCGCCAAAGGTAATAGCCACCGTCGCCGCCGGTTTTCTCGGGAAAACTGATCGGGTTTTTTTCGAAACCCTAGATCTGTTTTTTAGATCGGTTCGGTTTTTTTGGTTTAATTAAATAGCGGACATTCGTCTGTACATTCGTTTTAACGAACGTTGATCGTCAGTTAGCCGCAGACAGTGAACTTTCGTTCGTTAGCCTGTTCGTCTGTTTTTCTTTTTCCAGGGTTTTTCCGTGGTTATTTTCGATCGCGATTTTTGTCCTGATCTTCGTTTTAGTTTATCTTTTCGCTCGTTATCCGATTCAGGTGATTCAAGAGCCTAGATCTTCGTCTCGAAGCCCTCTTTCTGTTTAACTAACTTTAACAAGATTTTGATACCGTGGATCTTGTTTCTTATGAGTTGCATTGCTCCATTTGATTTGATTCTTTTTTCCAACCAGAGTTCTTCAGTTGAACTTACTAGTTAGATCTTCTTATTCGAGGTTTACCCGTGCTTCTAGTTGAGTGGTTATGTATGTTATTGTTTGTTTGCGATAGAGTATCCGGAGTGCGAAGCGTGCTACTACGAGTCTCTAGGTTTTGCGGATCATCAGTAAGGCAAGTAACACTTTGATCATACCTCTTTATTATCCAGTTTTTATGCATTAGATCAACCCTCAAACATTGCATGGTTAGGATATGATATAACATGTGGGTTTTGGGAAGTAGATGATGAGGTAGAACCTATTACCCTTTTTATTATCAAACCTTTGGGAGTTACTACTACGTTATGCTTATATTGGTATGCTATGCTCGTAGACGTGGTTTGGGTGATTGTAAACATGACAGATGTGAGTTTTGTTATTTTAATGGTTAACTTAAGGTGGCTACTTAAATACACATCTGGGTGGATTGGTTGAGGCACCCTGGAGTACCCAGTGGTTGCCAGGGCATCTGGAGAATCCAATGTTGTCCTAGGATATCCCGGAGTACCTGTGTGATTATCCTACTGTTTGCCACCCAGGCTCAAAGGGATCATAAGATTATTGGGATAATTAGATTTATGCCACTAGTTGTGTCCCACTCGTCAGTTTTGCCCCAAATTCCCAAAAGTCACCGGTTCTGTCCAAGTCACTTTGCTCCTCTTATGATTTTGCCCTTTGACCATTTGACCATCAGTTTGAAAACTTCATAACTAATTCATACTAAATCAAAAAAATGCAAATAAGATACCAAAATGTTCAGAAAAACATCACCTATATGTCAGTGTCATTTGCATTCATGAAATAAGTGTTGGAAAGTGCCCATCCGAGTTTTAGCTCTTATGCTACCACCATGAATAGTAAAATCTAAAAAAATTCAAAAACATTCAAAAAATTGGTGGCAAAGAATGACAAATGTTTTAGGTGACTACCAAGTTTCATCCGAGAATAACATTTGTGGGTGCCACGGCAAAAAAAACAATCAGCACTCCAAAATAGATTATTTTTTTGCCACGACTTCCACGAATGTGCTTCCCTAATGAAACTTGGAAAGCACTTAGAACATTTGTCGTTCTTTGCCACCATATTTTTTTTGAATTTTTTTGAATTTTTTTAGAGTTTACCATTCATGGTGGTATCAATAGAGCTAAAATTCGGATGTCCACTTTCCAACACTTCTTTCATGAATGCAAATGACACTGACATATAGGTGATGTTTTTTTGAACATCTTGGTATCTTATTTGCATTTTTCTGATTTAGTATGAATTAGTTATGAAGTATTCAAACTGACGGTCAAACGCTCAAAGGGCAAAAGCATAAGAGGAGCAAACTGACTTGGACAGAACCGGTGACTTTTGGGAATTAGGGGTAAAACAGACGAGTGGGACATAACTAGGGGAATAAATATAATTATCCCAAGATTATTCATGTTGGAAACTTCCGTGTGCAGCCACAAGCCAATATGGGCTCTAGCATAGTTGAGTAAGTTGCGTGAGCTCTTGAAGAGGTAGACTAGCAGATGTAGTGGGTTGTAGGTGGTACTGTCTACCTAGAGTAGAGAGTTAATGCTTCAGAAAGGCTATGTCTCGATCCTCCGATCGTGGATGTGTTCGACTTTTGTGGGGAAAGTGCGCAAACCTCTGCAGAGTGTACAAACTAATCATGGTTAGCCGTGTCCACGGTTATGGACATCTTGAGTATCTGGTTCTTAAATTATCATGTTGATCTCATCACTTTAAATTAATTTGTTGGGTTTAATGATGGTGCTTAATTGGGATTAAGTTAGACGAACCTTCTCAATGTTTAACAACCACCATGATAGTTAAATAAAATTTATTCCTTTGTTGTAGGGAAAAATTGGCTTTATGCAAAACTGTAACCATAGAGCTTTCCACCACCATATATGCATGTAGTGATAGCATTCATTCTGTTCATTACTCTATGTGTTACATTGCCAGCATATTCCATGTGCTGACCCATTTCGAGCTGCAACATTTCATGTTGCAGACTTTTCAGACGACGACTAAGGTGCCATAGGTCGTTGTCGTTCACTCAGCTATGCCGTTGGAGTTTGATGGACTCACTTTATCTTCCAATCCTTCCACTGTTATCATTTTAGATGGACTTAAGCCATATTTATTGTAATAATTTCTCTTTTGAGACATTCGATGTAATAAGTGTGTGATTGGAACTCTGTTATAAATCCTCAAGTACTATGCGTGTCAGCATTAACGATCCAGGGATGACACTGATGCACAGAGACTAGACTGTCTGAGGTCTGGTTGCTACATTCATGATGCTACTGAAAATTATTATGAGGGAGGAATATATGCTTGTAGGAGTTGCAATAATATCAAGTTTCCTCTCTATGTGCTTAAAGTTTAGAAGTTATACTTGTTTTGCCTTCCTATCACTACAAAAAAAAAGACACATCCGTGACATTTTGGGCCGAACGAAATTTTTTTCTGTCATACATATGACACTTCTGTGACGATAATTGTGACAAAACCCGGTATCATCATAGATGTGGTGGGCTCCTACTTCTATGACAAAAAATCATGACAGAAAATGGGCTTTTCGTCCTGGGCGGGCCGGAGACGCAGCTGCATGACATTCTTTGGGCCGTCCATGACGGAAAAAACCGTGGTAGAAGTGAGGGGGAGGAAAATTTCGGGGATTTGCCGGTTACGGTGGGAGGTCGGGGGAGGAGCGATGCATGTTTCTCTCGTACGTACGTGCGTGTGTGCGAGGCGTTGGCTTCAACTGAACCCGAGCGAGGCGTTGGGCTCTAACTAAACCCGAGCGATTGCACTGCATGCTACGTGTTACTGAACCCGAGCGATCGATCGATGGGTGTCAACTGAACCCGATGGAGCGATTCCTTTGCTGCTACTGCTAACTGAAGCCGATCGATGCTGCCTCTGAGATGAACAGTGAGCATTGCGGGGGGGTTTGGATGAACAATGAGCGGTGGCGTTGCCTCTGGATGAACAGGAACCCGTGGTGTGGAGGGCTGGATGAACAGTAGACGATGGAGGGGTGGCCGTGGAGGGGTGGTTGAATAGGACCCCATGGTGTGGGGGCTGGATGAACAGTAGACGGTGGAGGGGTGCCCGTGGAGGGGTGGTTGAACAGTAGCCGGTGGAGTAGCGCGCGGTGGAGGCTGGATGAACAGGAGCCCGTGGAGGCTGGAGGAGGTCGACGGTAGCCCATGGAGGCTGGAGGAGGTCGACGGTAGAGATGAACAGTGTCTCGTGGAGTCCCGTTTGCGGTATGCCACACCCCCCCCCCCCCCGTTTTGACCGTAGCACTCCAACACAAGTCCGTTTCGTCCGTTTTGCGGTACGCCACACCCCTCCCGATGAACAGGACCCCCGTTTCGACCATAGCGCTCCAATACAAGTCTGTTTTGTCTGTTTTGCGGTACGCCACACCCCTCCCGATCAACAGGACCCCCGTTTCGACCGTAGGAGGTCCGTTTCCTCCGTTTTGCGGTACGCCAGGCCCCTCCCGATCAACAGGACCCCGTTTCGAACGTGGCCGGTCGAACACAAGGCCGTTTCCTCCGTTGTGCGGTACGCCAGGCCTCGTTTCCATCATCTGTTCCGTCCAAGCCCTCCCGATGAACATGACCACGCATTCCGTTCCGACCCAGCTGGTTGGCTGAACACGACGACGATGGTGTTTCTCCGTTCCGACCCAGCCATGTACGTATGCGCGATAGGCGTTAGAGACCCTGCCTGTATGTACGTACATGGCCGTATTTTCTTTCTTGCACCCTCGCCGTTGTACGTACGTGTACATGCTATGTGCGCGCCTCTACTACGACACGTGCGCGCCTCTACATCCACCAGTATATATGTATGTACACGTTCGCGACCAGAATGACAACGGTACGTACGCTTCGACCAGGTGGGTCCCGACCGTCAGGCACTTCCTTGCGTGCGAAGATGTAGCAGGTGGGTCCCAGCAGTCAGGCGGGCGAATCGTTTTGTTTTTATTTTTTTGCCCAGACGCACTTCCTTGCGTGCGAAGATGTAGCTGGTGGGTCCCAGTAGTCAGGGGGGCGAATCGTTTTTTTGCCCGGATGCACTTCCTTGCGTGCGAAGGTGCAGCTGATGGGTCCCAGCAGTTAGGGGGGAAACGTTTTTTTCGAGAAATACTATGGCCCGTCTGGTGGGTCCCCACTGTCAGGTGGAGGAATAATTATTTTCCACGTAATAAGGAGGCACTTCCTTGCTGCGGCCGTGGACCCAACTGTCAGCCTCTCCACATACAGTCCACGTCCGATGGAAGTCGTTCCTTGACCACGTTGACCATGCTGCGCCAAGAGCACCAGGGTTGTGGACGACGGCGAGGCCTAGGAAGGGGACGACGGGGAGCCGGGGAAGACGCGGCAGTGGAAGCCCGCGCGGAGAGGAGTACGAGGGTTCTCTGGTTCGGCTGCGGTGTGAGGCTGTCGTCGCCGCAGGGCCTGGCCAGCGGTGGGAGTAGTAGGGGGCGGTGAGGCCTCCGCGGCAGCACATCCGTCCACGGGAAGCAGGAGCATGCGACACGACCGGCACTGCTTTGGGTGGCTGGAGCAAGAAGACCAGAGGTTGAAGAAGCACTACGGTCGTTGGATGTACATCGTACGGTCACTGGAGCTAGAATCGTTTATATTGACTAAGTTGACAAAGCCCTCTGTCGGTGTGAAAACCAGCGGATCTCGGGTAGGGGGTCCCGAACTGTGCGTCTAGGCGGATGGTAACAGGAGACAAGGGACACGATGTTTTTACCCAGGTTCGGGCCCTCTCGATGGAGGTAAAACCCTACTCCTGCTTGATTGATATTGATGATATGGGTAGTACAAGAGTGGATCTACCACGAGATCAAGGAGGCCTAACCCTAAAAGCTAGCCTATGGTATGATTGTTGTTCTGTCCTACGGACTAAAACCCTCCGGTTTATATAGACACCGGAGAGGGCTAGGGTTACACATAGTCGGTTACAATAGTAGGAGATCTACATATCCGTATCGCCAAGCTTGCCTTCCACGCCAAGGAAAGTCCCATTCGGACACGGGACGAAGTCTTCAATCTTGTATCTTCATAGTCTTGGAGTCCGGCCGATGATTGTAGTTCGTCTATCCGGACACCCCCTAGTCCAGGACTCCCTCAGTAGCCCCTGAACCAGGCTTCAATGACGACGAGTCCGGCACGCATATTGTCTTCGGCATTGCAAGGCGGGTTCTTCCTCCGAATAATTTATAGAAGATTGTGAACACCAGGATAGTGTCCGGCTCTGCAAAATAAATTCCACATACCGCCGTAGAGAGAATAATATTTACACAAGTTCAATCTGCTGACGTATTCTGTGGCGTGATGTCACACCACAACCAAGCTTTTACTCGAATCATTTTTATTATACCACCTCAGTGCATTTAGCGAAGCGGTTTCCTTGGCACGTCTTGTCGAAGCAGAGATCGTGTTCCCCTTATTCCGGGATTCCCATCAATACGGACATGGGTAACCCAACCGCACCATTGATTGCGCCGCTTGGGAGATAAGCGAGTTTTACCAGGCCGGTGGGGACGCATAGTTTCGTCCGCCCATATATAAGGGGATAAGGATCCGCCTTTTTACCTACGCCTTCTTCCTCCTTTGCTTATCCATCTCCGCGCACTCGAGCTCCAGCGCCCAAGTCCGCACATCTCACCTCGACCTTCTCCAGCCATGTCCGGAGAGGGAGGCAAGTGGATGGCCTCCTCCATTACGGAGGGGCACATCAAGAAGCTGCGCAGCGCCGGATATCTGTCCAGCGACATCGCGCACCGGCTCCCCGACAAGGGGCAGCTCATCCCCACCCCCGGGCCCCATGAGAGGGTGGTATTCCTTCCCCATTTCCTTCGCGGACTGGGCTTCCCACTCCACCCCTTTGTCTGGGGGCTCATGTTCTACTACGGCCTGGATTTCCATGATCTGGCCCTGAATTTCATCCTCAACATCTCGGCGTTTATCGTCGTGTGTGAGGCCTTCCTCTGCATCCAGCCCCACTTCGGCTTGTGGCTCAAGACCTTCAATGTCAAGCCGAAGGTTGTGAAGGGTAGCCAAGCGGAGTGCGGAGGCGCCATGGTGGGCAAAATGCCCAACGTCACTTGGCTCGAGGGCGCCTTCGTGGAATCCATCAAAGGGTGGCAATCGGGGTGGTTCTACATCACCGAGCCGCGTGACCCTAAATGGGCAGCGGCCCCAGAATTCAGATCTGGCATCCCCATGCAGCTCACCTCCTAGAAAGAGAAGGGCCTGCCATGGGGTAGTTCGGAAGAGCTAACTGGACTCCAGTCCTGTCTCCAAACCCTGGTGAACAAGAAGCTCAAGCTTGTCAATGTGATCCAGGTCATGCTCGTCCGCCGGATTCTCCCCTGCCAGCAACGGGACTTTAATTTGTGGGAGTTTGATCCGGCACAGCACCGGACCTTGAGTGGGCTCTTTGACACTACGTACAAAGATGCCTGGAGGGTGCTGTTCAAGGGCGCCGAAGCTCCCACATCCGCTACCGAAGATCGCGGATTCAGCTCGCAGTGTCTAGCTGACGAGGTAAGCCATGTTATCCTTTATGGGACACTTGCTTTTCATGTTTTGACTTTATGCGGGATCTAAACTCCCAATACCTTTAACAGGCCTGGCAGGCGACATCCGGACAGGTTAATTGTCTGGCTCCCCTTCCAGAAGACCCAGCGGATGCCCGTTTGACAGGGCTGCTGGTCCCGGCACTTTACGTAGTGCCGGAGAAGAAGGCCAAGAAGAAGGTCACGGGAACCCGAAGGAATTCCCGGCGTCAAGTGGTATCGGACTCATCGTCCGATGACTCCGAGGCGAACTCCTCCCACGAGGACGAGGAGGAGAAGAAAGAGGTCTCTCCCCCAGTGGGGGAAGAGAAGAAGAGGAAGGCCTCCCCAACGAGGGAGGCCGAAGGGTCCAAGAAGGGAAGAACCCTTCCCCTGAACTGTTCCACCAACATTAGCGATGGCGACGAGGAGTGGCCCTCAAGGGCCAAGCCCCTGGCGAGATCGTAAGTATCTGGAGTCCTAGATGATTTATAATTTTTCTTTTTGTCGCATGGTGTCTTTCTAATGCCGCATACAACTCTGTAGTCCGCCCAAGGACGATCTTCCCGCTTTGTTGAGCGGGTCCTTGGGCACGTCGGATATGGATTCTCTTCCGACCGCCTCCACCCCCCGTGACGCTGACGACACCGAGGTGGGATCCCGGGAAGGGACCCACCAGGAGGAGGAGACCCCGGAGGTGCCGCAGGGCAACCTCCCGGACTTTGCACCGGACTCCGCATCGGAACCTGCAATGGTTCCGGAGTCCGGCGGGCAGCCCCTTCATAAGAAGGGCAAGACTGTGACACCGGCGGCCTCCGTCCAACCGGAGGCGCTGGATAACTTGCTGGAGGCGCTCAACGGCGCTTCCATCAAAGAGGAACACCGCACTGTCATGAGTGTGGTTATTCATAAGGTTCAGCTCGCCAAAAGCGGGCTGACCGAGGCCTGCAGCAGCCTTCTAACAGGCTTTGAGGTAAGAATTTTAAGATATGTAATGTAATACCACATAGACAGTAGCCCCTGATGCTCGATTCGGTGTTTGGAAACAAAAGACGGACTAAGGATCTAAAAACATATACGCAGGAGTCTTAAAAAATATGTCCATATGGGAATGCAGGCTGCGTTGCTGACCTCTGCCGCACTGACTGCGGAGGTCAATACTTTGAAGCAAAGCCTCGAGCGGTCCGAGAGCGAGCTCGGCCGTGCCAAGAAGCAGCTTGAGGACAAGAAAGGTGAGTAACACCTTATTAAAGTTGTACCTTACAGAAAAGGATTTGGTTGCAAGAGAAATAACAAGGATAACGTGGGTACTCCAGGGGCCACGAACGAGGTGGCAACCCTGAAGGAGGCGGTGTCCGCGGCCGAATGCAATGCGGCCGCGGAACGAGCCGAGTGAGAGAAGCAGGAGGCGAGGGTGGCGGAGATACAGCAAGAGCTCCAGGCTCTCGTGGAAAAGCATGAGAGTTTGGAGCGTGACTCGAAGACTCGAGAGTCCGAGCTTGCGTTGGCTCTTGAGAGTGCCAAAGCCGCTAAGGCCGATGCCCACAAGGCCCTCCAGCAAATCGAGGATTTGAAGAAAATAGCAGCAGGTAAGGCATTCTTCATGCAAAGCAAGCATGTTAAAGTGAATTACCTGTTACTTACCCGAATTCAGAGCTCTCCAGGAGTGTTCGCAGATCTGCCCCGCAGCATGTCCGATGCTGTCGCTTTCTATAGAGCCGAGGAGGGGATCTCGACGGACAAGGTATTCTGGTCTCAGTATGCTGAGGCCAGACATCCGGTGCCCCTTGGTGACCAGCTGAAGCAGCTGGTCGAGCTCCATAAGGTGGCCGAACAGGCCATGAAGGGCCTTATAGTTTGGCTATGGCCCAAAGAGGCCATGCCTGGGAGCTACTTCGGCCTGGTGTGGCGGCTGGTGGATGCGTGTACCTGGGTTGAAGTCGTCAAGCACTCCGCCTGCATTGAAGGTGCCCGTCGGGCCCTTGCCCGTGCTAAAGTGCACTGGGGCAGGATGGATGCTGAGAAGCTTGTGACGGACACGCCACCGCCGGGCAAGGAGTATCGCACACCCGAGATGTATTATAAGGGTGTCCTGAAGGGTGCCCGCATGATTGCGGGTGAGTGCCCCAAAGATGTAATATTTGAGTAGACTCGCATTTTGTTATCCTGTGTGCTGAAAACTTTGTTCATATGCGCTAAGCAACGCTTATTAATTTAAAATATTACCTTCTGTGTGGCCGGTTATCAATTCTGAGAGATGGCATGTCGTCGGCTTCAGCCCCCATGCCACGAGTGCTGGGGTGTTCGGGATTAATTTGAGCACTCTTGTTCCCATTTTTGGGTCCATCTAGGGAGGCGCTCAACACAACGAACGAGGCAACCGGACTTATAATGCTTGAACACTCTCACTTAGCCATAGAATTCTATAATTTTAAATTTCGGCGAAGCCCCTAGTGTTTGGAAGGCCGAATTCGGGGCGCTATCCACGCCTGGGACGGACAAAGCTGGTTCCTCGCTCTAAGCGGCATAAGTCTTTAGGGACTCGAAAAAACCTCTCGAACAGCGACCGGCTCTCGCCTCATCATGACGGTCAGTTTTAGCTTTCTCCACTGAGGTGCTCGCCCAGCTCAACTGGGGCGCAATCGCAGTGGTTCTCCCAGCGCTACCTTAGCCGATACAACGGAACGTAAGGTACCAAAACATGGGAGTCGGGCAAACCAACTATTGACCCAAGACATGATTCGGAGCCGATGCATATAATGCTATAAGTTCGGGGTGCCGCACTTGTGAAAGTGTTCGGACTTGTCACACCATAATGTGGGGAACTTAAGCCCCTGGTGTATTTAGCCGTACCAAAGTGTACGGATGCAACATGTCATAAATGAACATATGTATAAGAAAGGAATGCAATTGTAAGCAAAAAAGCGATGCATTGTTTATTCAAGAAATACTGCCATGAATGCAGAATGATACAAATAGTGCGGTAAGCAAGGGATGGGACTATTAAACATGTCCCCCTCCAGGGGTAGGCTGCGGAATGGTGTGTGAAACAGATTTAATGCTCGTAATGGAGACCACCTGGATACTCGTCGTATCCTTTCTCCTTCCCTGGCTGTTGCATCGTGAGTTCGGCAGGTCTACTACCGGACAGGGCCTCTGGTGAACGAAGTCCTGTGGGTAAGAAAAAAGAAAAAGGAAAAAAAAGAATGACACACTTGGGAGACCCTGGTGTGGTTAAGCCGCATTCGGGGCCTGTCGTGGTCGTGCCCCTCCCCCTATGCCCATGGTATCTCCAGAGCGTAATGATGTACGCGAAAGACCAGTCTTACAATTTTGCAAGGGCTGGGGTTGGGGCCGCATTGCTATGCGTGCTCGGAACGTGCCAGGTGGTCTTGTTGTAAGTTACTCCAGGCGCATTTAGCTGTGTCCGGTCGCTTAACGGACGGACTCGAGAATTGCCTTAAGAGGCTGCTTTGCACTTCTGCCGCGAGAGCCGCTGTGTGTTCCTCCGTTTGGAGGGAGCGTTCAGTGTTTCCGTTGACCATGATGACTCCTCGAGGGCCTGGCATCTTGAGCTTGAGGTATGCGTAGTGCGGCACCGCATTGAACTTTGCAAATGCGGTTCGTCCGAGCAGTGCATGATAGCCACTGCGGAACAGAACGATGTCGAAGATTAACTCCTCGCTTCGGAAGTTATCCGGGGATACGAAGACAACCTGCAGTGTAACTGAGCCTGTATAATTGGCTTCTATACCTCGTATGACGTCTTTGAAGGTCATCTTTGTGGGTTTAATCCTTGAAGGGTCTATGCCCATCTTGCGCACTGTATCCTGGTAAAGCAGGTTCAGGCTGTTGCTGCTGTCCATCAGGACTCTAGTGAGGTGAAACCCGTCGATGATTGGGTCTAGAACCAATGCGGCGAACCCGCCATGGCGGATGCTGGTGGGGTGGTCCCTTCGATCAAAGGTGATTGGGCAGGAGGACCATGGGTTGAACTTTGGGGCGACTGGCTCCATCGCATTGTACGTCCTTGAGTGCACGCTTCCGTTCCCTTTTGGGTATGTGGGTTGCGTATATCATGTTCACCGTCCGCACTTGTGGGGGGAAACCCTTCTGTCCTCTATTGTTCGGCGGCCGGGTCTCTTCCTCGTCGTTGTTATGCAGCCCCTTGTCATTGTTTTCGGCAATTAACTTGCCTGCCTGCTTGAATACCCAACAATCCCTGTTGGTGTGATTAGCTGGCTTTTCGGGGGTGCCGTGTATCTGGCACGAGCGATCGAGTATTCGGTCCAAATTGGACGGACCCGGAGTAGTTCTCTTGAATGGCTTTTTCTGCTGACCGGGTTTGGAGCCTCTAAATCCGGCCTTGATTGTCGTATCCTCAGTATTATCGCCGTTAACGCGACGTTTGTTCTTGTTGCGACGCGACCTGCCATTGCTGTCCTTAGTATCCGGACTGCCAGAATTTTTGCTGAGGTTGTTACTGCGGGCTAGCCAGCTGTCCTCTCCCTCGCAGAAGCGGGTCATGAGTGATGTGAGGGCTGCCATGGATTTCGGCTTTTCCTGTCCTAGGTGTCGGGCAAGCCACTCGTCGCGGATGTTATGTTTGAAGGCTGCGAGAGCCTCTGCATCCGGACAGTCGACGATTTGATTTGTCTTTGTTAAGAACCGTGTCCAGAATTGTCTGGCCGATTCATCTGGCTGCTGAATTATGTGGCTTAGGTCATTGGCGTCTGGTGGTCGCATGTATGTGCCCTGGAAGTTATCAAGGAATGCGGCTTCCAGGTCCTCCCAGCACCCAATTGATTCTGCTGGCAAGCTGTTAAGCCAATGCCGAGCTGGGCCTTTAAGCTTGAGTGGGAGGTATTTGATGGCGAGAAGATCATCGCCGCGGGCCATGTGGATATGAAGGAGATAGTCTTCGATCCAAACCGCGGGGTCTATTGTGCCATCGTATGATTCAATGTTCACGGGTTTGAACCCTTCGGGGATTTGATGATCCATTACTTCATCTTTGAGGCATAGTGGGTGTGCGGCGCCTCTGTATTGGGCTATATCACGACGTAGCTCAAGCGAGCTTTGTCTACTGTGTTCGGCCTTGCCGGGGTTGCTGTATCCGGTGCGATGGTCGTCGTCGCGAATCGTGGGGCGCCCACGCGATCCGTAGATCGATCTTGATTGTCTTGCCTTATCCTCCAATACGTCTCGCAAGTCCAGCGCATTCCCCTGTTGCTTTGTACTTTTCGAGCGGTGCCGGGGTACGGCTTTAGTGGAGGGCCTGGAGGCCTCTCTGTCGCGGCCACGAGGTGGCCGGTCGGCCATATTGTGCGCTGGTGATGCAGGTTTATATGCCTCCTCCTCTAACCGGGGGAGCAGCTTGTGTTTGGGATAGCTTTTGGAGGGGCGTTCGAGTTCATGCTCTTCAGCCACAAGGACTTCGGTCCATCTGTCGGCTAGCAGATCTTGATCAGCTCTAAGCTGTTGCTGCTTTTTCTTGAGGCTATTTGCCGTGGCCATAAGCCTGTGTTTAAAACGCTCTTGTTCAATGGGATCCTCAGGCACGACGAATTCTTCGTCATCGAGGCTTGCCTCGTCGCCGGAGGGAGGCATGTAATTATCGTCCTCTACCTCTTTGTCTACCACTCTCTCGCGAGGGCTGGCTTCTTCATCCTCCTGAATCTTGCTGGAGGGGGTTGTCTTCAGCACTGTCAGGGGTGTTATTGTCTCCGGTGCTGGAATCTCCATTCTTTCTGTGGCGGGATTTAGAGCGGCGCCGCTGACGCCGGCGCTTAGGCTGTTTCTTGGAGGGATCCTCCTCCGCTGTTCCATCGCCATTCCCATCCTTTGGGGTGTCCACCATGTATATGTCGTATGATGAGGTGGCTTTCCAGTGCCCAGTGGGCGCTGGTTCTTGATTGTCTCCGGCATCGTCGTCCATACCGTCGATGTCTTCGGAGTTGAAGTATAGCATATCGGTTAGATCGTCGACAGTGGCTACAAAGTGGGTGGGCTTTGAATTTCTTCATCGTCCGCATCCCAACCGTCCTGACCGCAGTCCGGCCAGGGCTCTCCTGATAATGAGAGATATTTTAGCGAATTCAGGATGTCGCCGAAAGGTGAGTGTTGAAAGATGTCCGCAGCGGTGAACTCCATGATCGGCGCCCAACCGGATTCGATTGGAAGGGGCGCAGGAGGTTCGGAGTCCGGCGAGGAGTTCGACACCTCGGAGTCACGAGCTTCACAAGGGACAAGGTTGGTATTAGCCTCCATCGCCGTAGAGCTAGCAGCCCCCGAGGCTGTGTCTAGCCACCTATCCTCGATTGGCGCAGTCGGCTCCGGGTTAAGGGTCGGAGCGGACTCGTGTGCGGCCTCCAGGGCACTGTTTGGCAGCAGAGCTAAATCATGCCCATCGTGACAGTGCGGCGCGCGCAGCTGTGGCTCGAATCCGTCGAAGATCAAGTCTCCGTGGATGTCGGCCGTGAAGTTCAAACTTCCAAATCTGACCTGATGGCCAGGGGCATAGCTTTCAATCTGCTCCAGATGGCCAAGCGAATTGGCCCCCAGTGCAAAGCCGCCGAATACGAAGATCTATCCGAGGAGAAAAGTCTCACCTTGGAACGCGTCGTTGTTGATGATCGAAGGAGCCATCGGGCCTATAGGTGACGACACAGAGGAACTCTCAATGAAAGCACCAATGTCGGTGTCAAAACCGGCGGATCTCGGGTAGGGGGTCCCGAACTGTGTGTCTAGGCGGATGGTAACAGGAGACAAGGGACACGATGTTTTTACCCAGGTTCGGTCCCTCTCGATGGAGGTAAAACCCTACTCCTGCTTGATTGATATTGATGATATGGGTAGTACAAGAGTGGATCTTCCACGAGATCAAGGAGGCTAAACCCTAAAAGCTAGCCTATGGTATGATTGTTGTTCTGTCCTACGGACTAAAACCCTCCAGTTTATATAGACACCGGAGAGGGCTAGGATTACACAGAGTCGGTTACAATGGTAGGAGATCTACATATCCGTATCGCCAAGCTTGCCTTCCACGCCAAGGAAAGTCCCATCCGGACACGGGACGAAGTCTTCAATCTTGTATCTTCATAGTCTTGGAGTCCGGCCGATGATGATAGTTCGTCTATCCGGACACCCCCTAGTCCAGGACTTCCTCACCCTCCGTCCCCGTCAACTTAGTAGGCCCACAAGTTAACCTCCCACCAAGGTGGGTCCCAGCTAGCAGGGGGGTATTCATTTTTTTTGTGCGTAATAAGGAGGCACTTCCGGTGGGTTCGAGCTGACAGCAGGGGGAACATTTTTTTGCAAAATACGGTGGCCCATCGGGTGGGTCTCAGAAGTCTGGGGCAAACGTTTTTTTCGCGAAATACTGGTGGCCCGTCCGGTGGGTCCCTGCTGTCAGGTGGAGGAATAATTATTTTCCGCATAATAAGGAGGCACTTCCTTGCGGATGTCGTGGACCCAGCTGTCAGCCTCTTCACGTACAGTATCCTTCCGATGGAATTCGGTCGTTGACCACATTAACCATGCCGCGCCGAGAGCACCACGGCGGTGGATGACGGCGAGGCCTAGGAAGGGACGACGCGAAGCCAGGGAAGACGCGGTAGTGGATGCCCATGCGGAGAGGAGTACGAGGGTTCACTGGTTCGGCTGCGCTGCCGTCACCGCAGAATAACTGGGGGTGTGGGTGAGTGGAGTGGTGGGATGGCCTGGCCAGCGGTGGGAGTAGTATGGAGGCGGTGAGGCCTCCGCGGCAGCACAGCCGGCCACGGGTGGCAGGAGCAGGCGGCACGACCGGCGCTGCTTTGGGCGACTAGAGCAAGAAGACCAGAGGTTGAAGAAGCACTATGGCCGTTGGATGGACATCGTACGGTCACTAGAGCTAGAATCGTTCATATTGGCTAAGTTGACAAAGCCCTCCGTCCCCGTCAACTTAGTAGGCCCACAAGTCAGCTTCCCGCCAAGGTGAGTCCCAGCTAGCATGGGGAGTCTTCAATTTCTTGTGCGTAATAAAGAGGCACTTCTGGTGGGTCCGAGCTAACAGCGGGGGGAACGTTTTTTTCGCGAAATACGGTGGCCCATCCGGTGGGTACCAGCAGTCAGGGGGGAAACGTTTTTTTCGCGAAATAAGGTGGCCCGTCCGGCGGGTCCCTGCTGTCAGGTGGAGGAATAATTATTTTGCGTGTAATAAGGAGGCACTTCCTTGCGGCCGCCATGGACCCAGCTGTCAGCCTCTCCACGTACAGTACTCTTCTGATGGAAGTCGGTCGTTGACCACGCCGCGCCGAGAGCACCAGGGCGGTGGACGACGGCGACGCCTAGGAAGGGGACGACGCGGAGCCGGGGAAGACGCAGTAGTGGAAGCCCGCGCGAAGAGGAGTACGAGCATTCACTGGTTCGGCTGCGGTGTGAGGCTGCCGTCGCCGCAGAATAACAGGGGGTGTGGGTGAGTGGAGGGATGGCCTGGCCAGCGGTGGGAGTAGTATGGGGGCGGTGAGACCTCCGTGGCAGCACAGCCGGCCACGGGAGGAAGGAGCAGCCGGCATGACCGGCGCTGCTTTGGGCGGCTGGACCAAGAAGACCAGAGGTTGAAGAAGCACTACAGCCGTTGGATGGACATCGTACGGTCACTGAAGCTAGAATCGTTTATATTGACTAAGTTGACAAAGCCCTTGGTACGCTCCAACTTAGTAGGCCCACAGGTCAGCCTCCTAAATGGTGCGCCCCAGATGTCAGGGGGGGAATCATTTTTTGGGCGGACGAAGCTAAGAATATCCGAGATTGAAGAAGAATCACGACATCCGTTGGATAGACATCCAACGGCCACTGCTGCTAGAATCGTGTGTTGACTATAATAAGTTGACAAAGCCTTGCATACGCTTCAACTTATTTTTAAGGGGACGCGTCACTTAGTAGGCCCACAAGTGTGTGGCAGAGAACTTATAGCCCATTTGCATTTTGTAAGAATGTACAGCCCATTTTTGAATTCTAATGGAATTTACAACAGCCCATTTACAGTTTGTTAAAAGTACAACCCATTTTCTAGCTAGGAGAACGATTAATAATTTCAATGAACCGTTGAAGACAGAATTCAATAAAATTTCCCACATTTTGATGGGATCCAAAATATTTTTATCCCGAAATTTCTATTCAGATTAAATATAAATTTGTATTACGTAAAAATCCAACGAAACATTGCGCGCGCAACAGTGAAAATTTAAGATTTTCAAAATCCATAAATAATATTTTATAAACTAATTTCGTGTTTGGTGCATTTTTTATAGTTACTGCCCAGTTTTTATAATTACATCCCACTTATTATTTTTAAAGCCCATTTTCCTGTTAAGCCTAATGCATCCCTCCTAGGAAATATTTGCAGCACGGCGGGGCGGAGAATAACAAGTTGACCTTGCCTGGGTATTCGTCAAAAAGACGTATAGCTGGGCTAGCCATTTTCATCTTGAAAAAAGTAGTATCTGGGATGGATATCTTGCCTGGGCTAGTCGGGCCACAGCCCGCCCAGTTAATACCCTGCTCTCCTCTGAACAACAACGAAATCATCGCCAAGAAAAACTCTGCAGTGCTCACGCCTCAAAAACACAAATACTGCTCGAGCTGCTTGGTCCCAGCTGTCGGCCGCACCTTGTGCAATTCTCTCGTTTATATTGACTACATAGGTTGACAATGGTGTGGGACCGTGATGTCAGGAAAGTAGGAGAAAGCAAAAAAATATAGTTGTACATAATAAGGAGGCACTTGCGTACGTACGGCTATGGCCCTAGTGGGTCCCTAGTGTCATCCAGTCAAAATAAAGTCATCTCCTCAATCCTCATGTTCGTTGACCATGTTAACAATGCTCGGCGCCACAACGAGCGCAACAACTCGAAGGACAACGGAGATGCCCTCGCGGGCCCTGCGGAGGTCTGATACAGCGCCCGCTGCTCATTCAGGAAGCCAGGATCATCGGACACCTATGAGCACCTTCGAGAAACTGAGACGGCATGAAACGGTAAGGCTGCGCTTGGGAGCTCTGGTTTATTTCAAACCTGTATTAACATACAAGTGTAATTTACTCGTCATCGGAAGGCTCGAGGTCTATAAGTAAACCGGCGGTTACGCATGTAATTTGAGAGACCAGTGTATATTTTACGAGCATTGCTATATGGATGACATTACCAGACGATACATGCATGACGTGCGTATCATGCCATCCATGGGCAAGGCTGAAACAGCAGCTAACGGCTGGATTAGCAATCGTCCGAGTGTCGTTCAGTGTTTTTATCGTGTGTGAAGTACTTCCGATATTTTACTAGTCGAAATCGGCCAACCAAGCGCCTTCGCCCGAGACCATCTGCTTTAATTTACAAGCATCAGTTTTACAAGCGGTTTTGGTTGGAAAACGACGATCCAATCACGGCCTAATATCATGAGTTGGTCGGAAGATCATATGGTTTCACGTCTAACCTACCCGACATGTCGTATAGGCTATGAATGAAACATCAGACGATGAACTTCTTCCGCACGGAAACAACAGAAGAGGATGATCTTCTTAACAAGCAAATCACTGGCATTAGATCGACATGCAAAATAATATGAAGCATTATTCTCAGGAGGCATGGTGAACAGCTCGTGATGCCGCATGCCACAACATTCCAAGCTCAACTTTGCAATCAAACACAAGGCCTGGCATTACATAGACAATATTCAGAACAAACTCTTAACACAGGAATATCTCGGCAGAGTAACTATTTACTTCTAAACTGAACACAGGAATAGGAAAAAACACTCAACGCTGCTCACAGGAAGGGTGTCCCACAAAAAATATCAAATGCATGTCTTCTGGCTAACATCAATGAGCAAATTTTGACAAGGTTTTCCAATTCCAATATATTAAACTAACGTCTTCTTGCTAATATCAATGAGCAAATTTTGACAAGGTTTTCCAATTCCAATATATTAAACTCATGTCTTCTTGCTAACATCAATGATTAAACTTTGACAAGCTTTTCCCATTCAAAATATGTAATGCCTATGATCGTGTCCTGTCTTAGCTTCTTGTACTTGTTTGGGCACTTTTTGCCCAGGGCACTCCACGTGTAGTTAAATTGTCAATGGTCTCTGCAGACTAGTCATGTCACCGATGTCTAATAATACTCTATAAAGCTTCTCGGCCATTCCTTCTGTAATGTACCGCATCCAGTGACTGCTTCTTTCTACAAAGTGGAACGACCAACTGGACCCAGTAACGCAGCAGTTTGCCTTAGACACATTGGCTCCTTTTGTGCAGTTCAACTAAAATTGAAGTCAGAATAAAACCAAGCTTTAATTTTGATATGCCTGTAAGCAACAATAGGTATAAGGGAAACAATTACTGAGAAATAACGGTTGATGACTTGTGTTAATGGGAAACAAAGCAGGAGAGGAGCAATTCTCCCTCAGTGTGATTCATTCATATTGACTGAGACATTATCTTAACAATGCCTTGGTTCAACATGTATAAAGAACGACAAAGCAGAAAAGTACCATTCCAAAAACAATGCAACCGATTCATTTTTAAAGAGACATTATCTTAACAATACCTTGGTTAAACATGTAGAAAGAACTACAAAGCAGGATAGTACCATTCCTAACAAGTGTTGCAGTTTTGAACTAAGATTCAGTAGTTAATTAATTATGAGAGTGGCATTGCTTAATTTTACCAGCGGCATTAGATTAACGAAAAGCATAAACAGTTCCAGGGGAGGGTGGGCGCAACAACAATATGTGCTTCCATCTACTTATAAAGGGGGTGATGCAGAGTTTGTTGTAACAAAGCAACAAGCATCATGTCTGGGTTGGTCCCATTTTTGTTCACTACTTAATGGGAAAAGACAGCAATACAATAGCTTCAGTTCAACATTTATTTAAAACAGTACCAACACAAGTAGCACAACATCTCAAAGCACACTGCACAATCATGTGGATGAAGGCCTGTACTGACCTTTCATGAGAACACCAGGATAAATACGAATCTGCTAACACGAATAGGAAATCCAATCTCATTTTGTGCAGTTGCACTGAAATCAAGCAAAGTGTTTCGTGTAGCGAAGCAAAATGTCGCAATAGCAACAAGTTGAATATATATCATGTGGTAGAGACCAAGATTTGAAACAACTCGACAGGAACACTGGAAACAAATCTCGATCTCCTTTTGTGTAGTTCCACCAAAATTAAGCAAAGTCACCGGTGTGACATTCAAGTTGAACTGCACAAAACACTCTTAAAACATAAGTGTTTCGAGTAGCGAAGCAAAATGTCGCAATAGCAACAAGTTGAATCGATACCCCTGTTTTAACAGAAGCAAAAAGGAAACAATTACTTGCCGATAAAGGAGGATGAAACAAACGGTGACAGAAAGAAGCATCTAACTTATCTTGTATGGAAAACAAAGTAGGATAGTAGCATTTCTAAAACGGTAGCATTGATTCATATTAACAGAGACACTCTCTTGAAACAACATTCGTTAAAAAATATAATTTACTTTTAATAGTAGCATTGCTTCAATTTTCTAGCGGCATTCTTAGATTAACAACAGCAAAATAGCTGTATGGGACATGCTAGCACCATGTGCGTCCACACGTATAAATGGGTGATGCAGAGTATGTAGCCAAGCAGCATATCTGTGTTGGTCCCATATTTGTTCTCTTTGAACTTTTTTCCTATGTGAGGGCAACAAATCTAGTCCTGCACAAACTACCCAACCCCCCCCCCCTAGTTTCTTTCCCTTTTCAACAAAGAGATCGGTTCCTTACAGATGTGTGTACTGGGTTACCCCCTTTTTCCCTTTTCGACCAACAAAGCGGCTGGATAGCCAGTCTATACTACTTTTCCTCCCTCCTTTCCTCATTGAACCACATCCTAGATTCATGCTCCACCCCACCGCACCTTTCTTTCCTCTTTGAACCAAGACCTAGATTCGACTATAGATCGAAAAAGATCCACATGCAGCTAGAGCAACGACGGTTTCAAAGAAACTTATACCTTAGGGTCGTCGGGATGTGGCAAGGCGTGCGGCGGGAGGCCGAATCTGCCCACACTACGTATGACAGCGAGGAAGAAGGGGTCGGTGGCCCTCCCGCACAGGCGCTGGGTGAAAGAGAACAGTGCAGCCGGCAGTGGATTGCCTCCCTCGCCGAAGGCGATAGAGTTAACGCTGCACCTCCTTCCCTTCCCGGTGCGATGGGATACGGATGCCTCCTTCACCAGCTGTGCGGGGGGGAGAGAGACAAGAGGCCAACACAGTCTTGTTTAGATCTGGTGAAGAGAGGGTGAGAGACTGTGAATATAGCAAACCCTAGCAAATGAACGTTGAGCCTCCAGCGTGTAACATATATGTATTGCAGCGAGCGTGTGGAGAGTGCAAACCCTAGCGAACAAGCACTGAGGCTCCCGCTTATATATATACTCTACTAATGTAGTACGGACTGAGCTCCGGTGCCTTCACACCATCTGCTTTTGGCTGTATGACAGGTGAGCCAGCCACATTTTGGGCCCACCTGTCATAAACCCAAAGGCAGGTGCACTAAGTCAATGAAGCTGCGTCCATATAGTACTCTCATGTGTATACGACTAATATATAGTGGAGTGGTTTTCATATTCTCTCCATAACAATCGTTTTAAATTGTGTAAGTACGAAACGAAACTCTTTATTTAATGTACAGAGGGAGTACTACTTCCAATGAACTAACGATCCACGCCCACGCGTCCTGGTCGCACTTCCTGTCCTTCACATGTGGTACACTACCCTCCCTTAAGTGAACAACCACACATGCGCCAAATTATCGGAAACGTGTGAGAGTGTGTACAAATAACGAATTTTAATTTCAATTATCGGAAAGGTTTGAGAGTATTACAAAGTTTGACTTCAGTCAAATCTAATATGCGGAGTAAATAAAAATGGAGGGCTACTACGTCCATCCGGGTTTTTAGTCCACACCATTTTTTAAATCAAAGTTAATAGCTGGACAAATAAAATTACAGGGGAGCTGGAGACAAAGTTGTGAGAAGGCTTAGAAATCAATACAAAACTTATGCTCTTAGTACCAACATCGATCCTTCTTCGAGGAAACATTTGTTTCATAGCCAACTGTGTGATAAAATTGCACCAACGTGAAAGACGACTGCGTCTCCAATGCAACCAAGGTGAACTGACGAAGGATATCATCTTTGTGCGTAACAAGCAAAAAGCACTGATGGAAGATAGCTTGTTTTTCATTGAAAATCGATCGGCGTCACCAGCCGACGCAACCATGAGACGCGACCATGAGCATCGATAGGTCATCGTGGTGATGCATCATCCATTTGGCATCAAGTTTGGGTGAGGCACCTATGAAGTTCGACAAATCCTCATTGTGGTCTGTTTCTTCTTAGTAATCAAGCTCGAGGAAGGAAGAACCACGTGGCAGAGGACAGTGAGGTGGAACAACAATGGCCATCCAATTTTGTTCAGTTCCACTAAAATTGAGGAAGACATGCCCGGGTATGGAGACACGCATCGCTGTTTCCAAAAATATAAAAAAGGGTTAATGAAAAGTACACCAACAAACAGAAGCATCATAATTATATCTTGATGGGAACTAAACCAGGATACCCGAGAAAAAAAGCATTTCTTCATTTAACCAGTGATAGTACTACCACCATATGGACAATGACCGCACAACCACCATGTACTTTTTGTCGAAACAACATGTATACCTCCACCGAGGCATAAATCAGGACAACTTTTCGAGTGGCATTTCATCTAGTACTAGTAGGTGATGTTGGACCAGCGACGAACCCTAGCTACTATGCATGGGGAGGTGGGGAGTAGTCGCATAGAAGAAAACCCGCACGCAGTGACCTGCGGAGCTGGACCAGTACAAGAAGTTATACCTCAGGTGGGCGAGATGTCATTTAGGCGGGCGGGCGGGATCTGCCCACACGATGGCAACGAACAAGGGCACGGAGGATCTTCGTCCACGCCAGCGCCGGCTCCGAGAGAACGGTGCGCATCGGCTCCCCCCGTCACCGACGGAGACAACGTCAACGCTGCACCTCCTCACCTCCCGCAGCGGACGGGATTCGGCTGGATCTATGACCACCGGCGAGGAGAGAGATAGACTGGACACTGTCATCTTGTTTTGATATGGAGAGGGTGAGAGAGCGAGACGCGAGAAACTCTATCAAACAATAGGCTATAATGGAGTAAAAAAATATCTCCATAGCAGTGGTTTTAAATAGAATACGCGCATTCGCGGAAAAAAGAAACGAAAACTAGTGGACAGTTTTTTAAGGGTCTGTCTAGGACACATCTAGATGTGACATAGTTATGTCACATCTAAGTTGATGTCCACTCTGTTTGTGGTCTATTTTTTTGTCCTAGTTTTTTTTGTTTCTTGTTGCTACATTATATACTTGTGGGAGCTTAGATGTGATATCCTTAAATAACATCTAGATGTGAATTGGACAAACTGATTTTCTAACGTACCAAGAAAGAAAACTCGATCAAAAACACGCCCCCGCTTCCAGGTCGCGAGAATCGTCGCGCACACACACATAGACATAGACATGCATATCCGTGTTTACGTAAAATTCCATTTCCATCTCCATCTCCAATCATATTTGTCCAACTGGCACATTATTTACGTTGTTAGTTATATACACAGCAATATTAACGTACAACATCTCTTGTTTGCGCACGTCCGGACCGCTACCACGGCTGGTCCTGACCAACCTGAACCCTCTTCATCACCCGCGCGTGCTTCCCACCCGAAAAGGTCAGTGCCGCATTCATGCTCGGCCAGAGCAGACGCGACCTCTCACTGGCACCGGCATTGAAGCGGCACACCGGCCGAGAGAGCGTCACCCGCGCCGCTTCCGGGTGCACGCGGCTGCTCCGCGTTCGAAGGTCGCAATAGTTGGCTACAACATGCATGTAAAAAGTTTTTGGGAGTCCGTGCTACAGCTAGCTGTCCTCCCCCAACTCGCCAATCTCTTCCAGTAGTGCTAGTAGTACTCCATGGCGTGATCCATCGACAAGCAGGAGGGAAAGTTATCGTATACTCGGTTTGCGGTGAGTGGCATGCCGAGCGACCGTGTGGGGTCGAGCCGTGGAGGAGGGTGAGACACGAACACGACAGATGTGATTTAAAAGTTGGTTTTGCTTGATGGCGCGATCCAACGAAATGAAACATTAGTTTCTCTCCGTTTCCATTTTTTTTTCTCCGGAAAAACGGAAACTTTCCACTCCATTTTCATTCCTATTCCAAGGTTGCCCCGTTACAACATTCCATAAAATACAAAGGAAAACTAAAACGCATGCTGATGCATCTCAATGATTCACAGATCATAGCCAATATTTACTTCACAACTAAAGAAAAAAGTTGTGAGAGCGTGTACGAAAGAAAAACTGCTGATGGGGTCACTATGACTTAAACCCTAAACCCTAAACATGATTTAATTCCCTGGCCAGGTAGAACCTATCGAAGGAAAGACGGCTGGCACCCTCGGATCATACGATGCTTTTGTGCAGTTCCACTAAAATCGACCTGAGCATACCTGATGGCAAAGATATTGAAGAAGTGTGATTAGAATAATAGTACTGGCACTAGTTCATCAGACATAAACTCATCACAAGTAGAAGCCGGTAGAAGTAGAGCAAGATCAACATGGAGATGGTGCTACGGCAGTGGAGCAAGCCGGCTCCAAAAGGAAGATGGACTACCTGGGACGTCGGGCTGTAGCTAGAAGGGCAGTTGGGACGCGGCATCGGCCCAAACCGCGGTGACCCCTGATTGGGACACACCGACTGTGGGTTTTCTCCCTCGCCGATGTCGACGGGGTCTATGCAGAACATTGTTCCCTTCCCCCAGCTGCGGGATCAGGCCCATCGTTCTATGCTTGTGAAGAGAGCAACCTTAGCAAGCAGGCTTGTAGCTTAGGCTCCTGCTAGTGTATATATAGTGGTTTTCTTTTTCTCTCCATATCAACTATTTTATATTGCGTACGTGTCATTCAATAGTGAAATGATGGTTGCCTCTTCCGACTAACTTACTGTGTGATTTGACTACTCCTTAGTGGCCCCTACACGTACTCCCCCTACGTGTATGCAACAGCCACACGTACACATGGACGCAAAAACGCACGCGATGCCCTAATGCATGCATGTTCGAGCACACGACGGAACACACACGGTCACGCTAAGTGCTCAACCTACACGTGCATGCACACACATACTCAGTCAGGGTGAGCTAGTGACCGTATAAACATTGGAAAATATATATATTGAGCGCAATGAGCGTATTATGAAGTCCACTGATCGTATTTTTACAAATATACAGTGACAGACAGTGTATTTATCTCATTTGAAATTAATCCATATTAACCGGAGAGGAGGCAGTATGGACTAGCATTACTTGCGCGCGGTGGCTCGCTGGACAAGGAGAAACTTTTGACTAATGCAAGCTCTCCCTCTCTCAAGTGGTGGACGTGCAACAGTTAATTCAGTGTCAGATTGCCAGAAGCATACACTATACTACTAGTGCTACTATTGTTCGACTACCCAAATAGGCGAGCAGCCAAGTGCAAAGTTTACTAATATAGTCTATAGAGGTATGTACTATACTAGTACTACGAACCGGATGGAGGAGCATCTGCACTCTTATTATAATTTAAAAATGTGATAAAGCAATCTTCAACACATTTGGTTATCTTCGAGGGTTCTCGCATGTGATAATGGAAGTTGATTGCATGGAACACTCACCACAATTCTCGCTTAATTCTGGCTCATATCCTGTTACAAATAGTAGCGCTCAGTAATATTTCCTCTTTTTTTGTTATTCAGCATGTAAACAGGTCAGCAAACCTTGCGGCGCATCTTCGTGCAAACCGTGCTTGCTGCACTTTGAATGTGGCCGAGAGCTGGCTTGATGAAACACCTCGCTTCCTACTTCTTTTTTTGCGGGGTACCTTGCTTCCTAGTGACCATTGTCTTGGCTGGTCGTCCTAAGAATGCTTATATATGAATAAAGCTCTCTCATTTACCCGCAAAAAGGATTGAGCCATATTAACCGAAAAGGAGGGAGTATGGACTAGCACTACTTTTTGGTGTGTCCCGTCAACTCGCAGAACAAGGAGAAGCTTGCAGGACAAGGTGAAGCTCGCTTGAGCCTTTTGACTAATGCAACCTACCCTCGGTGGACATGCATCAGTCCATTCGGTGTCAGATTGTCAGAGGCATACACTATACTACCCAACATGCGGAGTACCATCATTGTTCGACTTCACGAAGAGGCGAAGAGCCAAGCGCAGTAGTACGAGTAGTACTACTACTAGAACCGCATGGTGCAGCGTTTGTACTCTTATTTCTTTTTATCTCTGATAAAGTACACGTTTATTCCGGAGAAGGGCGGAAAATGGCAGTCCAACATGTAATGAATGATATCGATCAACCAACCATGCTCGAATATATCTTGGCCTCCATGCGAACCCGTCTGTGTGTTCTCGCTCCTCGTCTCTCTCAAGGAACGGCGGGTTGGCTCTTTGCCGTCAATTGAGATAGGTTTGCTCACACTCCTGTCCCACATGTCAGTGATATGCCAAGAGGAGGTGCGTTGACCGACTGGCCATACGCGTACTTGGTTTTGAACCTTCATACTACTCCTCCCTCCATCACAGTTTACAGGGCGCGCTTCATTATGATGCATTTCTCTCAATGCATTTCCACCACCAGAGAGAGTTTAGACGCGTTTGGTTTAATGCTCAATTAATTAGGGCGTGGTAACCGCAATCAAGTCCACAATTTTCTCTCCATGTAACTACGGAGTGGAGTAAGTGCATGCATGTGTGTACCCGGGGTGGAAGCACTGCATGCATGTGTGTACGCATTATTCCCTCTACTAGTAATAGACGTCGTGCTATAACTACCAATGCTATTTTTCAGGCCAATCGCTAGTCGCCTTGGTCCCACAGATCTTTTTTCTTTTTTCTGAAGCGCGCTGTATAAACAGTGATGGATGGAGTAGTATGAGCGGATTCAAAGAAGAGCGTATTGATGGTTGCTTCTTCAGAGCAACTTACAGTGGGAAAGGTGGGGCTTACAATTTGACTGCTCATTACTCACTATTAATGGTTGGCCTACTGGAACGTGAGAGGGGACATGTGTAGTTTGTCTCTATGGCATGGATACCTACCTGCAGTGCTCGACTATCGGTGTGTGGTGGGGGAAGAGGGAGACCCAATTAACTATAGAGTTACAGTGGCTGGTATATGTGTGGAGGAGGAGAGAGGCCTACCTCATGTATTAAGGAGATCGATCTGCCTCATGTATTAAGGGAGATCGATCGGCATCCATGCATATGTGCATGAGAGGAATAAGGTTGGGAGAGAGACAGAGCTAGAGTGTTGGAGGGGGTGGTAGTGGAGTTGCTTCTAACAAATGGTGGGATAGGCTTGCTAGACAAACGGAGGGCACGCCCGCAATATCAATAAGAGAGGAGATGGCTGCTTGTTGTCTGTGCACGTGCGTGTGAGAGACGGGTCAGGAGGCATGCACGAATGATGAGGGGGGACGATGTGGCTGTGGTAAGCAGACATAACTACATATGAAGATCAATCGCCCTTTGTTAGAGAAAGGAGAGACATAACTTGTGAGGTATGTCGATCGATGGGGGGGCAGTTAAAGTCGATCCAGGTATATGTTGGGAGATCGATCGTTATACATGCATGTGTGTTAGAAGCAAACGAGGCACAAGGGGAAGGATAGAGATAGAGGGATGCATGTAAGAGGTGGTACGAGAGGCATACTATATCGAGCGGGGAGGAGTGTGCGAGTACGAGAACGATGAAAACAGTGGTGGGAGTGAGGCATGGACGGTGACAAGAGAAGAGGGGAAGCTTGTGTTTGTGCTAGGCACACCTGGCTAGAGAGGCATATCGATCGATGTGTGCCGTAAAGAAGGAGCTGGGGGGCCTACACACACCGTGGGTGAATGACCTAAAGTGAAAAGACAAATTTGCGCGATGGAGCAAGAGAATGCTGAGGGAGGGTGAGAGGGATGCAGGCGTGTGCATGCACAAGAGAAAGTTAGCGCTAGCTACAAAGATCAGAGGGTTGTGTGGGTGTAAAAGACGAATAGAGATCATATATACTTCATTATAAAAAGCGAATTCAGATATTTGAAGAATTTATCATAGTGTTTTAAACCGACGTATGTGTGAATATATATAACGGTGATACACATGGTGTGTTTATGAACATGTTATACTACATTTAATATATTTTATCTCTACTCTTATAAAAACGGAGTTGTTGATGATGGTGTGCCTGCCATCCTGCATTATAGGCCGTCTGATTTATATCTGGCGGATAGCAAGGAAACTATGATGGTTGAAGTTGGCAACAATCATGATTGTAGATTCTTATTGAAATAGAGAAATGAATTCAAATTTAGTTCGAATTGCAGTGGTAGTATAGACATTTGGAATGCACTAAAATGTTGGTATGAGTAGGTTACATGCATTAAACAGCAAAGCGAAAAAAATTAATCGGACATAACATGGATTCATACTCCCTCCTTCCATCTATATAGGGCGTAATGAGATTTTTAAGACTGCCTTTGACTATTGGCAAGATTAATAGTACATGACATGCACAATGTGAAAATTATATCATTGAAAGAACCTTTCACAGACGAAGTTAACGATGTGCTTTGTGTAAGTTGCATGTCATATATCATTGCTCTAATATTTGGTCAAAGTTAGCATCGAAAAACGCATTAGGCCCTATATAGATGGAAGGAGGGAGTAGCTTTGAATAGCATTTGAATACTAAAACGGGGCAAGACTCTCTCTTTGTGTGGTGTGAATAGTTTTATTTTTTTCGTTTTCTTTTTGGTTGAGGGAAGTGTGAATTGATTTGGTACGTACAAGTACATTATTACTACACGTTAGGCTTGTCCCTAAAATTCAACCCGCGTCTTGTTATATCCAGAAAATTCAGATATCGTGCTCCCAAAACTGGCGCCTTCATAACCCGCGCCTTGCTATCTTGACATTACAACGCGCGCGAAAACTCCCTTCAGCTGCCAAATCCCGACACGTGAAATCCCCCTTCTAACCCTGAGCCAAAAGGGCCGCTAGTTCAAATCGGTGGGGGGTACTTTTGTAACACACCCTACATTTTGGACAAGCGCATCCCTAAGTCATGCTTCACCCCCTCCCATCGCCCCCTTTTTGCCATTCAAAATCCCAGGCCGCCGTAACCTCTCTGCTCCAGCCACGAAACACCACCCTCCTCCATCCACCACGTCACCGCTGCCCAGCCGGAGCCTCTTCCCCAACGACGTCGTCCACCGCAACAGCTAGACGTCCCTCATCCACCACCCCGGATGAGGATCCGTCGTCCATCTTGTCGTCCCGCCGGTTCATCCGCCCCGTCCTCCACCTCCAAGGAGCTGCTCCAACAATCGCCTCATCTATCGCGGCTGCTCCATTCCCATAGCGCCGCCTTAACCTGCTCCACCGGAACCGCAGCATCCTCACCGACTCCTCGGACGAAGCCGAGGCCTACTTAGCGCCACCAAAGAGGTTGTACACTCATCGCATCGCACCTTCTCCTTAACTCAACCTCCCGGCGCCGACGGTGCTCCATCCCGCACCCCCATGGAGCGGCTACCTTGAAGTCGGCGCCGTGGGCGACATCTCCACGGCGGCTCTCCCCCAGTGCGATGCCCCTTCGGCGGCGGCGGCCATACTAGCCGGATCTGCTACTGCTGCTCTGGCTCTCGCTCGCTCGCTCGCGCTGCTGCTGCTGCTCCGGCTCTCGCTCGATCGCTCGCTCGCCCAGCTGCTACTGCTTCTCTCCTCCTCGCTCGTGCTGCTGCTCTGCTCCGATTAAGCCACACTTCAGTCGACTGAATCGACTTTTGGGTCAGTCGATTTTCAGGGGTTGGGAGGGGGGGCTCGCCGGAGTTAAGGAAGAACCACCCGCAGCGGGGACGGGGGCTCGCCGGAGGGGTACCCCACTATCTATCTTAGGGTTCAGGGTGGGGGGCGGGGGGCCTAGAGGGCGGGCCGGGGCGGCGGTGGCGAGTTGTTTCAGGGCGGCGAGGCGGCGCTGGGGCTGGCGGTTTGGCCAGTGGTGGCAGGCGGCTCAGGGGTGTGCAGGTTGAAGATGAACTACAGGCCCTCCCTAAACTACATGTCAAGTGCCTCTCTGCTACCATTGCGTTCAATTTCGACAGTAGCATTCAGATTCCACAGTTAATTTCAGTTTCGACAGTTAAGTTCAGAGTCAACAGTTTTTACCTCATCTGTTGTAGTCAGGTGGTTTTTGGTGATGTTAATTTTACATCCATTTTTCATCATCTATTGGAGATGCTATTAGAATCCCACTTGAGATTGACAATGTCTGTCTTGTGCTGCTTCAGCCTTGACGTCTTACGGCTCACCGGAGCTGCTCCGACGACAGAACGATCCATCACAACAGAGCAGTGCCCAGGACGCCGTCTATAGATTCCTCAGATCTTCCTCCACACCTCCGACAGCCACCTCTGCCTCAACTGCTTCAGCGACCAACCCAATGATGCTGAGGTCGACACGGCTACGGCAAGGAGGTTGTACACTTGTTGCATCACTTATTACTATACATTCACGTCGATCCATTAGGGCTATTTTGGTTCAACGGAAAAATGTCGATCCACTGGTTGTTACCATCACTCTAAATTTCTGCATGCTCTCCTTACATAATCTCACCATATTTTTCCGTATGCATGTCAGATATTGTACATAGTCATGCTGAACATGTAGAGAAAAAGAGAAGAGTTTTGCGTGGCAATACAATGTCCTGCAGACATCGCTCCATGGTGGGTTCAATGGCAAGCCCTCCCCACCCATCTCCAGATTGTAATCCAGAGGAAGATATCTGTTCTGAGGCGTATTCAGACGCCGCTGACCACTCCTATTTACCCCCCAAGGTGTTTGCTCTACCTTGGCATGATGATGTTTGTCATATCATGCATATGTTGCCTTGTAGTGCCTACTTTTGCCATCATATATGTCATCTGCTTAGTTTAGACATGTTCTGTGATGCCACCTGTTTAGTTTCTATATCATATATGGGAATTATGCAGTCTCATGTCTTTTAGCCAGCCATAATATATGTGAAATGTGCAATGCCATCCTGTTTAACCAGCATCATATATTTGAATGATATCTTGCCCATCCTTTTCTTCATTACATTTCCATTTGTCGACAATGTTTGTACATTAAACTACTCTTCCTGTGAATCAGCCATTTGGGTGGGAGATGGAAAATCTGGAGTGAAAACGAGGCCTTCAGAGCAGACAGTGCTACATGTCGAAGCAGATCTCTTGTTGGGTCCCGATAGCTCCTCAGAGATGGATTCAGAGACAGATGACCAGTCCTATTCCCCCACTGAGGTGTATGCTCTAACTTGGCACGGTTATACTGCTCATATCATGCATACGGTGTCTTGCATTGCATAGTTTAGACATCATATACACAATATTGAACACCATGTTCTTAGTTAAGACATCATATCGAATGCCCTCTGTTTAGCATATAAATCACATATGTGAATTAAATGATGCGATCCTGATTACTTAGATAACATGTAGGTGAATTATGTCATGCGATCCTGTTTAGTTATTCATCATATCTTTGAATTATGTTATGCTATGCTATCCAGTTTAGATAGACATCATATATGTGAAATTATGTCATGCTATCCGTTTTAGTTAAACAATATACATGTCAACTATTTCATGCCCTCTTTTTTCCACACTATCTATTGCATCTGTCTCTCATACAATGTCTGTACATTCAACTATGTTTCCTGTTTATCAGCCATTTGAATTGGAGCGGGTGATGCCAGAATCTAGCAGAATAAAAACACGGTCTTCAAATAAAACAGTGCTACCTCTTCGTGGAGATAGCACCCCGGTTATACATGCACAAGAACCAGCCCTACCACACATAACCTAAACTCTCGCAGATTGTACCCCTACCGCGATGGACAGAGAACTAGTGTAGCGACCTGACCTCAGACGGTCAAGTCTCTGTGCTCCGATGTCATCCCTGGATCAGTAATGCTGACACCACACAGTACTTCGAAGGATTTATAACAGAGTAGCAATCACACACTTATTACATCGTTTGTCCAGAGAGGACTTATTACAATAATCATGGCTTAAGGCCATCTAATAACGATAACAGCGGAAGACTTGGAAGATAAGTGAGTCCATCAAATCCAACGGCATCACTGAGTATAGAACCACGACCTAAAAGCACCTTACTCGTCGTCTGAAAAGTCTGCAACATGAAAGTTGCAGCCCGAAAACGGGTCAGCACATGGAATATGCTGGCAAAGTAACACATAGAGAATGATGAACAGTAAGCCTATACTACATGCATATATGGCTGGTGGAAAAGCTCTATGGTTACAGTGTTTGGCATAAATCCAGTTTTTCCCTACTGCAAAGGAATAAATTTATTTAACTATCATGGTGGTTGTTAAACATTGAGAATGGTTGACAGCATCCTCAATCCCAATTAAAAAGTACTCATTAACAAACCCATCAATATTAAATTAGACTAACATGTTGAGATACAAATGATATTTCAAGTATTAGATACTCAAGATGTCCATAACCGGGGACACGGCTAATCATGATTAGTTTGTACACTCTGCAGAGGTTTGCGCACTTTTCCCCACAAGACTCGATCGCCTTCGCTTGGTTTCTCGCACTACATGGTGTTTGAGAAACGAATGACCGAGACACAGTCTTTCAGAAGCGCTAGCACCTTATGATGGGTGGACCCGTACACCTACATCCCCTACATCTGCTAGTCCACCACTATAAGAGTTCGCACAACTTAGTCAACTACGCCAGAGCCCATAATGGCTTGTGGCTGCACACGAAAGTTACTAGCATGAATTATCTTATGATCCCTTTGAGCCTAGGTGGCGGTCCATAGGAAAATCACACGGTACCCCTGGGATTTCCAA
Organism: Triticum timopheevii; assembly: GCA_963921465.1. Classification (NCBI taxonomy): domain Eukaryota; kingdom Viridiplantae; phylum Streptophyta; class Magnoliopsida; order Poales; family Poaceae; genus Triticum; species Triticum timopheevii. The sequence goes on along the minus strand of OY997264.1, from coordinate 165,768,879 downwards.
AAAAACAGGCAAGTCCTGGTAACCCCAGGTGCCTCAATCCACCCAGATGTGTATTTAAGTTGCCACCTTAGATAAACCATTAATTTACAATCTCACATCTGTCATGGATATTCACTCACCCAATCCATGTCTACTAGCATAGCATGGCATAATAAGCAAACGCAGAAGTAACTCCCAAAGGTTTCATAAGTAAAACATGTAATAGGTACTACCTCATCTACTTCCCATCCCACAATTTAATTAGATCCTAATCATGCAGTGTGTGAGGATTGATCTAATGCATAAAACTGGGTAGTAGAAAAAGGTATGATCAAGTGTTACTTGCATTGCTGATGATCCGCGAAACCTAGAGATTCAAAGTAACAAGCTGCGCACTCCGGGTGATCTATCGCAGACAAACAACAAACATACAATAAGTACTCATCTAATGCACGGGTAAATCACGAATAAAAGATCTAACCAGAAAGTTCATCTTAAGAACCCTGGTTGCAAAAAGAATCAAATCAAAATAAAGCAATGAAAGTCAAACGACGAAAGAAAACAACTCGTTTCTAGCAAGTTGAAAACTAGGTCAAATTTTACAGTAGCAAAACTTAGTTTAAGTTGGTTAGTTGGAACGGCGGTTTCGTGTCGAAACTCCAGGCGCTTGAATCACCTGATTCCGATAAACGAGCGAGAAGATAAACTAGAAAGAAAATCGGATCTGAAATCGCTATCAGAAAAATAGCGGAATAAATCCGACGAGAAAGAAAACAACGAACGGTTAAACGAACGGACGTTCGTTAACCGAGGCAAACTGGTGATCACATTCGTTAAGACGAACGGTCCGGCGAACGCTCGCTAAACAAAACTGAAAATAAAAACCGACGAGAAAAACCGATCTAGGGTTTCGGTAAAGAAAACCGAAACGAAAACCGATCAAGAGAACCGGAAAGAAAACCGGAATGAAAAACCGGAACGGTTTACGAAAAACCGAACCGAGAGGAAAAAGGTGACGCGGCGTGGGGCTAGTACCTCGAAGAGGCGAGGGGCTCCGGCGGCGGCGGCGTAGGGCGGCGGCGGCGGTAAGCGGCGGCGGCGGTGGCAAGCGGCGGTGGCAGCGCTGGTGAGGGCGGCGGCGGCGGCGCGGTGGTGGTGCTGCGCTGCTGCTGCTGCGGAGAGGAGAGGGCTTTGGTTTGATGTGTTAGAGGGGGGGTGCTTGGGTATTTATATTGGGGAGGGCGAGGGTTTTGCTTGGAGTAGGGGACAAGAATTAGACTAGGATTAGGAAAAACGAAAAAGGAAAAAGGGGCAAGGGGCGCCCTAGAATCCTTTTAGGATTCGGTACAGGAGCAAGAGGCGGTGGCTCCCTTCGCTGGCTCCTGGCGCGCGCGAGGCTGGGGCGCAGCGGCCTGGCCTGGGCCTTGGCCCGGTTTTTTTTTAATTGGTTTCGTGCGCAGAAAAATACAGAAAAGAAAATCTAAACGAACTCCAAAATTAATAAAGTAAATTTTCCCCGACTCCTAAAAATGAGTCAAACAAAATGAACTTTTACTCGGGGCCTAAAATGCAATTTTTGAAAATACGCATTTTTCCCTAAGGCAAATAAACTCCGAGAAAATCCAAAATTTGATTTATTTATTAAATCCTCATTTTTCCTAAATTTTGGAAAGTCATTTTATTCCCTCTCTTATTTTTGATATAGGAAAAATATTTGAAGATAAAATAAATAAATCCAAATGATCCTGTTTTTCAAAATCTGAGAGAACTCAAACATGATAATTTCGAAATCTCCAACTCTCTCCGTGGGTTCTTGAGTTGCGTGAAATTTCTAGGATCGACAAAATGCAAGAAAATATGATATGCATGATGATCTAATGTATAACATTCCAAATTGAAAATTTGGGATGTTACAAACCTACCCCCCCTTAAGATGAATCTCGCCCTCGAGATTCGGGTTGGCTAGAGAATAGGTGAGGGTGGTCCTTGAGCAAATCTTCTTCTCTCTCCCAGGTGGCTTCATCCTCTGTGTGGTGGCTCCACTAAACCTTACAAAACTTGATAAACTTGCTGCGAGTAACTCTGCTGGCATAATCAAGAATCTTGACTAGTTTCTCCTCATATGTTAAATCATCCTTTAACTGAATTGCTTCAAGTGGCACTGTATCTCTTAACGGCACCTCTGCCATCTCGGCGTGACATTTCTTCAGCTGGGAAACATGGAATACGTCATGAACTCCTGACAGTCCTTCCGGTAATTCCAACTTATAAGCGACTTCTCCCATGCACTGTAAGATCCTATACGGTCCAACGAAACGTGGTGCTAGATTTCCTTTAACTCCAAAATGTTTCACTCCTTGAAGTGGGGATACTCTGAGATAAACTCTGTTTCCAACTTCGTATTCTATCGCCTTGCATTTTGAATCCGCATAGCTCTTCTGTCTGGACTGGGCTACCTTGAGCCTGTCGCGAATCAACTTAACTTTCTGTTCAGACTCCTTAATCAAATCTGGTCCAAACAATTGACGGTCTCCAACTTCGTCCCATGGCAACGGTGTCCTGCACCTCCTTCCGTATAAAGCTTTGAAAGGTGCCATCTTCAAGCTGGTTTGGTAACTGTTGTTATAAGAAAACTCCGCATACGGCAAGTTATCGTCCCAACTAGATCCATAATCTAGTGCACAAGCTCTTAGCATATCCTCCAAAATCTGATTGACTCTCTCAGTCTGTCCATCTGTCTGTGGGTGAAAAGCTGTACTGAACTCCAGCCTGGTTCCTAAAGTTTCATGCAACTGATTCCAAAACTTTGAGGTAAATTGGGTTCCTCTATCTGATACGATACTCCTCGGAACTCCGTGCAAACACACAATTCTGGTCATGTATATCTTTGCCAACTTAGCACTGCTATAGGTAGTCTTAACTGGAATGAAATGAGCTACCTTCGTCAAGCGATCGACTATAACCCAAATCGAGTCATAGCCTGAACGAGTCCTTGGCAATCCCGTGATGAAATCCATGCCTAGTTTATCCCACTTCCATTCGGGTATTGGCAATGGTTGCAACAATCCTGATGGCTTCTGATGTTCTGCCTTCACTCTCTGACATACATCACAAACTGCTACATACTCCGCGATGTCCTTCTTCATTCCGGTCCACCAGAACGTTTCCTTCAAATCCAAATACATCTTGGTATTTCCTGGGTGAATCGAATAGGGTGAATCATGTGCCTCTTGCAGAATTAACTTCCTGATCTCCGGGTCATTTGGCACATATACACGGTCCTCAAACCATAGGGTATCGTGCTCATCCTCACGAAATCCCTTTGCTTTTCCTTCGCTCATTTTATCCTTTATCTCTGAAATCTCCTTGTCATTTTTCTGAGCTTCCCTGATTTTATCCATCAAGGTAGACTGAATCTCCAATGCTGCTACATAGCCTCTTGGAACTATTTCCAAACATAGCTCACGAAGATCTTCTGCTAATTCCTTTGGTATCTCTCCCGTCAATAGCGTATTGACATGGCTCTTGCGGCTCAATGCGTCAGCTACTACATTAGCTTTTCCGGGATGATAATGCAATCTCATATCATAATCCTTGATGAGTTCCAACCATCTCCTTTGTCTAAGGTTTAACTCCTTCTGCGTGAAAATGTACTTCAAACTCTTGTGATCCGTGTACACCTCACAATGATTTCCAATGAGGAAATGTCTCCATGTCTTCAATGCATGCACTACGGCTGCTAACTCCAAATCATGTGTGGCATAATTTAATTCATGAGGTTTCAGTTGTCGTGAAGCATACGAAACAACTCTTCCTTCCTGCATAAGCACTGCTCCAAGTCCTCGGCGTGAAGCGTCGCAATACACCTCATAATCCTTGGTCTGATCTGGCAAAATTAACACTAGTGAGGTAACCAATCTTTTCTTCAACTCCTGAAAACTTGCCTCACACTCCTCAGTCCACATGAACTTGGTATCCTTTTTCAGCAACTCCGTCATAGGCTTTGCAATCTTTGAGAAATTCTCAATGAATCTCCGGTAGTATCCTGCGAGTCCAAGAAAACTCTGGATCTCTCCAACTGTCTTTGGAGCTTCCCATTTGGTTACGGTCTCAACCTTTGTGGGGTCAACTGCTATACCTTCTCCGGATATAACATGTCCAAGAAATCCAACTTCGTTTAGCCAAAACTCATATTTGCTGAACTTGGCGTATAATTGGTGTTCTCTCGGCTTCTCCAATACCAATCGCAAATGTTCCTTATGTTCCTCTTCATTCTTCGAGTAAACCAAAATATCATCAATGAACACCACGACGAACTTATCCAAAAACTCCATAAACACTTTGTTCATCAGGTTCATGAAATAAGCAGGTGCGTTAGTCAGTCCAAAAGACATAACGGTGTACTCATACAATCCATATCTTGTGGTGAATGCCGTCTTAGGTATGTCCTGCTCTCAAATCTTCAACTGATGGTACCCTGATCGCAAATCGATCTTGGAAAACACTTTAGCTCCTTGCAAACGATCAAACAGATCATTGATCATTGGTAGTGGGTACTTGTTCTTAATTGTTACTGCATTCAATCCACGGTAATCAACAACCATTCTTAACGTTCCATCCTTCTTCTCCACTAGAAGTACGAGTGATCCCCAAGGCGAAGAACTTGGGCGAATATACCCTTTATCCAATAGCTCCTTAATTTGTTTCTTGATTTCCGCCAAATCCTGTGCGGGCATCCTGTATGGTCGCTTCGATATTGGGCCTGTTCTTGGCAAAAGCTCAATCAAAAACTCAATGTCTCTATCCGGTGGCATTCCTGGCAATTCCTCAGGAAATACATCAGGATAATTCTTCACCACTGGCACCTCTTCCTGCACAACTCCTGATAAGGAATTTACTTGATTCCTATTTGACCCATGTCGTGACGCATACCTAATCCTTCTTCCTTCTGGCGTCGTGAGCAAAATCGTCTTACTTGCGCAATCGATGTTTCCTCCATACATCGACAGCCAATCCATACCTAGAATCACATCCAATCCTTGGGATTCCAGAATGATCAAATCCATCGGAAACACATGCCTTCCTATACTCAATGGCACTTGAAAACATCCTTGTCTGGCCGTATACTCTGCTCCTGGTGAACTTACGATTACTGCATCGGGCTGAGCTTCAACCTCCTCCACATCAATGTGGTTCACCTGTCCCCTGTTGAAAGGGTTTGGCTTCTTTCCAGAGCTTCCATTTCCACCTTTGCCTTCAGGATATTCATTTGCATAATGTCCGGTCTTGGAACACTTGTAACAGGTGACATGGCTCAGGTCTTTCTTGGCTGGGGTTGATGGTGTGGTCCGGTTCTGACCGTTGCTTTCTCCATTCCCATTACCATTCTTGTGGCCATTATGGTTGTGCGAACTACCTCCTCCATGGGTATGTTGAAACTGAACTCCCTGTTTAGGGGTATAGCGGGGCTTCTGCTGGGCTCCAGAGTTATACTTCCCTTGTGCATACTTCCTCTTACGATTTTCAATCTGCTGCTGCTTCCCTTCAATCATGAGGGCGCGGTCTACCAACTCCTGGTAGTTATTGAATCTTGCTACCATCAACTGCATGCTTAACTCATCATTTAGTCCTTCCAGAAACTTCTCCTGCTTAGCTGCATCTATAGCAACGTCATCTGGGGCATAACGTGCTAACTTACTAAAATCATCCACATACTAGCCAACAGTCCTTCCTCCTTGGCATAAGTTGCGAAACTCACGCTTCTTCATGGCCATAGCTCCTGCTGAAACATGGGCAGTGCGGAAAGCTTGCTGAAACTGATTCCATGTGACAGTGTCTACAGGGTAAGTGGCTGTGAAATTCTCCCACCATGCTGCTGCGGGTCTGTCAAGCTGATGTGCAGCAAACTTCACCTTCTCTCCATCTGTACATCCTGCAGTGGTCAACTCCCTTCCTATCTTGCGGAGCCAATCATCTGCTACAATCGGCTCGGTGCTACTGGAATACACCGGCAGATTCAGCCTAAGGAAACGAGTCAAGTGGTCCGCGGGTGGTGGTGGTGGTGGGTTGTTGTTGTTATTGCCTTGGTTCTGCACCAATGTCTGAATCAAAGTATTCTGCTGCTGAATCAACTGAGTGATCTCTGGCGGGAAAACAAACTCAGGGTCGCGTCTCGGAGGCATCTGAAGGGTTTAGAAAAGAAGAGAAATTAAGAATAGAATGAGGACTAAAGGGAAAACACTTCCCAAATGCTCATGAGACAATTGCACACAAAATCACTTCATTCATTCAAACAAAGGGCATACAATGGTCTAACTATCGCAAAAGTGCGTGTACTAATAATGTTTACATGGAGGGAATACTACTAATATGTGGGGGTCATCTATTAATTTGAACCGGTGGAAGACTCCATGATGTCTGCTCCAGTTTCATCTTCAAAGTCGGGTTCACTTGGATCTGAATCGGTGTCGTCGATGATGATGTAGTTGCTCGGACAGTCGACGTACTTGTCTTCATTCTTGAGCTCTAATTTCTTCTTGAGTTCTCCAATCTCATACTTAAGATTGCTATTGTGCCTTACGACAGCTACGATCTCATCCATGTAGTCCTTGCGTTTAGACTTCATCTCTCCTTCAAGTTCGATGATCCTTCCCTTCGCATTCTTCAACTCTATCATATCATTGCACATCTGGTTCTCCTAGCGCCGAATGTGCTGGTTTAACTCCTGGATGTAAGCTGCAATGGATCTGTCCTTCTTGGTGCTGACTATCTCCCAGTCTTCATTTCGGCGTCTGCAAATCTGGTAGATAGTGTCCTTGAGGTCTTCTTGATAAACTTCTCCAATGCGTCCCATGGTGATATGAGCTGCCATGCTCTTTCCCAGACTCCAGGTTGGTGCACTGAAAACACTATCTATGGGTTTGGTGATTGGGGCGAATGTCCTTCCCGGAACGTGAGCTTGAATCTTCCAGCGCTCCTCTTCAGGCAGAGTGGCGTTGAAAGTCCCGGTGAAACTTGGTAGTCCAATGTTCAGGTACTTAGCGACTTCTTTCAAGTGGGATCCAAAAGGTGTGCCTTCATCCGGTTGAGCGTACTTGATCCTTGCGTCCGTCATCCTAAAAGAGTAGAAAAGATGAGGAGTTAGAAAATGAGAAGAGAATAGTGATCTATGGCTTTAACTTATTGGTCGTGTCCTACAGTCAGCGTGTGCTTTGATACCATCTCTGTAGCGACCCGACCTCAGACGGTCAAGTCTCTGTGCTCCGATGTCATCCCTGGATCAGTAATGCTGACACCACACAGTACTTCGAAGGATTTATAACAGAGTAGCAATCACACACTTATTACATCGTTTGTCCAGAGAGGACTTATTACAATAATCATGGCTTAAGGCCATCTAATAACGATAACAGCGGAAGACTTGGAAGATAAGTGAGTCCATCAACTCCAACGGCATCACTGAGTATAGAACCACGACCTAAAAGCACCTTACTCGTCGTCTGAAAAGTCTGCAACATGAAAGTTGCAGCCCGAAAACGGGTCAGCACATGGAATATGCTGGCAAAGTAACACATAGAGAATGATGAACAGTAAGCCTATACTACATGCATATATGGCTGGTGGAAAAGCTCTATGGTTACAGTGTTTTGCATAAAGCCAGTTTTTCCCTACTGCAAAGGAATAAATTTATTTAACTATCATGGTGGTTGTTAAACATTGAGAATGGTTGACAGCATCCTCAATCCCAATTAAAAAGTACTCATTAACAAACCCATCAATATTAAATTAGAGTAACATGTTGAGATACAAATGATATTTCAAGTATTAGATACTCAAGATGTCCATAACCGGGGACACGGCTAATCATGATTAGTTTGTACACTCTGCAGAGGTTTGTGCACTTTTCCCCACAAGACTCGATCGCCTTCGCTTGGTTTCTCGCACTACATGGTGTTTGAGAAACGAATGACCGAGACACAGTCTTTCAGAAGCGCTACCACCTTACGATGGGTGGACCCGTACACCTACATCCCCTACATCTGCTAGTCCACCACTATAAGAGTTCGCACAACTTAGTCAACTATGCCAGAGCCCATAATGGCTTGTGGCTGCACACGAAAGTTACTAGCATGAATTATCTTATGATCCCTTTGAGCCTGGGTGGCGGTCCATAGGAAAATCACACGGTACCCCTGGGATTTCCAAAAAAACAGGCAAGTCCTGGTAACCCCAGGTGCCTCAATCCACCCAGATGTGTATTTAAGTTGCCACCTTAGATAAACCATTAATTTACAATCTCACATCTGTCATGGATATTCACTCACCCAATCCACGTCTACTAGCATAGCATGGCATAATAAGCAAACGCAGAAGTAACTCCCAAAGGTTTCATAAGTAAAACAGGTAATAGGTACTACCTCATCTACTTCCCATCCCACAATTTAATTAGATCCTAATCATGCAGTGTGTGAGGATTGATCTAATGCATAAAACTGGGTAGTAGAAAAAGGTATGATCAAGTGTTACTTGCCTTGCTGATGATCCGCGAAACCTAGAGATTCAAAGTAACAAGCTGCGCACTCCGGGTGATCTATCGCAGACAAACAACAAACATACAATAAGTACTCATCTAATGCACGGGTAAATCTCGAATAAAAGATCTAACCAGAAAGTTCATCTTAAGAACCCTGGTTGCAAAAAGAATCAAATCAAAATAAAGCAATGAAAGTCAAACGACGAAAGAAAACAACTTATTTCTAGCAAGTTGAAAAGTAGGTCAAATTTTACAGTAGCAAAACTTAGTTTAAGTTGGTTAGTCAGAACGGCGGTTTCGTGACGAAACTCGAGGCGCTTGAATCACCTGATTCCGATAAACGAGCGAGAAGATAAACTAGAAAGAAAATCGGATCTGAAATCGCTATCAGAAAAATAGCGGAATAAATCCGACGAGAAAGAAAACGACGAACGGTTAAACGAACGGACGTTCGTTAACCGAGGCAAACCGGTGATCACGTTCGTTAAGACGAATGGTCCGGCGAACGCTCGCTAAACAAAACCGGAAATAAAAACCGACGAGAAAAACCGATCTAGGGTTTCGGTAAAGAAAACTGAAACGAAAACAAATCTAGAAAACTGGAAAGAAAAACGGAAAGAAAAACTGGAACACTTTACGAAAAACCGAACCGAGAGGAAAAAGGTGATGCGACGCGGGGCTAGTACCTCGAAGAGGCGAGGGCCTCCGGCGGCGGCGGCGTAGGGCGGCGGCGGCGGTGGCAAGCGGCGGCGGCGGCGCTGGTGAGGGCGGCGGCGGCGGTGTAGGGCGGCAGCGCGGTGGTGGTGCTGCACTGCTGCTGCTGCAGAGAGGAGAGGGCTTTGGTTTGATGTGTTAGAGGGGGGTGCTTGGGTATTTATATTGGGGAGGGGGAGGGTTTTGCTTGGAGTAGGGGACAAGAGTTAGACTAGGATTAGGAAAAACGAAAAAGGAAAAAGGGGCAAGGGGCGCCCTAGAATCCTTTTAGGATTCGGTACAGGAGCAAGAGGCGGCGGCTCCCTTCGCTGGCTCCTGGCGCGCGCGAGGCTGGGGCGCAGCGGCCTGGCCTGGGCCTTGGCCCGGTTTTTTTTAGTTGGTTTCGCGCGCAGAAAAATACGGAAAAGAAAATCTAAACGAACTCCAAAATTAATAAAGTAAATTTTCCCCGACTCCTAAAAATGAGTCGAACAAAATGAACTTTTACTCGGGGCCTAAAATGCAATTTTTGAAAATACGCATTTTTCCCTAAGGCAAATAAACTCCGAGAAAATCCAAAATTTGATTTATTTATTAAATCCTCATTTTTCCTAAATTTTGGAAAGTCATTTTATTCCCTCTCTTATTTTTGATATAGGAAAAATATTTGAAGATAAAATTCCAAATTGAAAATTTGGGATGTTACAACCAGCTTCACAGAATCTAACCCCAACTCCAGCCGATAGTAACCCAGTTCCTGTTGACACAGCACCATCTCCACCACAGAGCTCCCAAACAACGGTAGTTAGTAAGGCAGCTCCAGTGCCCAAAGGGCCAGTACTATCACGGCGAACCCCAACTCCACCAGTTAGTATGCCTATTCCTGTGGAGGAAGCACAACCAGCCAGTCGTAGTTTAGCATCTATCGAATTTGATGTTGTTAAATCGTATGTGCGTATCTTCCCATCTTGGAAATATTATACTGAAGATGAAGGAAAATGCCAGTTGTAGGTGTTTGTCCAGGAGTTATGTGTAAGTAATGTTATTCATGGCAATTACTTTGCTTCGTCCCATACATCCTACCTCCATCATGGTTATAATACAGCAAATTTTCCCATTTTTCTCTATAGAGAAGGACCAATTTGGAAACTCGGGATGAGGTAACCTGTGCTAATACCTCCGCTATCTTCAAGAATGCTTGGTGGCAGTATCGGAATTACCTGAAGAAAACGTACTTCACCGGCAAAGAAACTCATCAAATTCCCTTACGTTCTCCTGAGACACATTTACTGGACGATGACTGGGAACGCCTTGTTCTGTACTGGTCCCGAACCAAGAATGTGGTAAGGTCTATGGGCTCATTTTTTATTTTAAAGTATTTTATTCTTGCGTCTTACTGTACTCTGTTCATGTAGAACAAGTGCCTAAACCTGAAGAACAACTGTTCTAATTTAAGATTCCATTGCTATCATAGTTCAAAAAAGCGTTAGGCGTTAATTGTGTGTTTTGCCACCGCCTTGCGCTTTACTGACCAAAGCGCATGCTTATGCGCAGTTATGCACAGATTATGCGTAATTATGCGCAATGTGTTTTGCCAATGCCTAGAGCCTAGGCGCGCTTAAGCGCTCGCTTAGGCGCACCTTTTTTAACTATGATTGCTTTGCTCTTGTATCACTGTATTTACTGATACGAACTTATTTTTAAACTGAAGGATCCAATCGAAACTCCAATGGCACAGAAGGTATGTTCACGCATGTTTCTTTAACAGGTTTGCTCTTATCAATAGCTCTGTTGATTTAAATTTCAATTGTGTATACAGTTGACTTTCATATCATGCACATTACTAGCATCACAACAGAGCCAATAGTGTTGTTGTACATGTAGACCCGTGGTACCCATCTGAAATCTTGTTGTGATGTGTAGTTTCCCACGCTTTGTATTCTTTCACTACTGCTTTGTCTTGAACTGATATGATTTGAACCGTGTCTCTATTTTGATTTGGTAAGATAATGCAGTGACCATAGGACATAGATATATGTTTGTTTGATGCTTTTATTATGTAGTAGTACTTGGCAATAGAAGACTTGGTAGTATAATCCTGTCCACCTTACTAATGAACTGGTTCACCGAAATGAGTTTCATATACTAGTACATGCTAAACTTGTTATGTGTCTGCTTGTTTCTTCTTTTAGAATGCTGACAGAACATTGGGGAAGAGTGCCTTATTAAGCAATGGTAAAGGAAGTAATGCAGATAAGGTTCAGGATAGTGACACATCCTTGTTGGTCTCCAATAAAGCTGATAAAACAGCTAAGGAAGACTATCTTGAAGACAGCGAGACAACCCCAAAGTCCTGTCTTGGTTTAGTGTTCGAGATACTGGCCACTACCGCATGCACAAGCTATTCAAACTCACTGTCTGAATCAGTTCGGTTTCTTGAGTCTCAACTACAAGCTGAAAGACATCGATCAGCTGTGCTGCGACAAGAAGCGGAACGACTGCGGAAGTCCCTGGAGCATTCAGATGCATACTTTCTGGTGCAACAGCAAGCGTTGGAGGATTTTAGCGCCAAACAGGACAAAGCTAATCAGCTTGCTAAGCTTATTGCCAGCATGGTGGATACCCAGGATAACGTTTCTTGAGCTCTTCTAAAGTTGTTTCAGTTATGCTCTTGTTTTGCTGCTGCGTTTATTTGCACTGGTGGCCAATTTTGACGGCCAAGTGTATGTAATATGCTGCTTTGTTCCCTATATTTGCACTGGTGGCGAACTTTGATGCCCAGCGGATGTAATATGTGTAATAGCGGTAATAGGCTAGCCTTAATTGCTTGTTTATTTATTTCCTTATTGTCTTGTTTAATTGTTTGCTTGTAGTCACTGTAGTTCTTTTTCTGTGTTTTTCTAGTGGCCACAATAGCCTATTTTTGGTAACTAGGCCAAAATAATCATGGCAACACATGGACTGTTGTAACCATGGGCCTCCTGCAGGCCGTATGATCCATGGGCCTTCGTTCGGCCGTAGGACCATTGGCCTTCTATACGGGACGTAGGATCCATCGGCCTTCTATACGGGCCTTAGGGATCAATGGGCCTTCTACGGGCCGTAGGGTCCATGGGCCTTCTACGGGCCATACTATCCATGGGCCTCATACGGGCCGTCGGATCCATGGGCCTTCTACGGGGCATATCATCCTTTCGCCAATCATGGGCCGTACTATTCGTGGACCATAACGGGCCGTTAATAGGCCGTATTTGATAACTCTATGAAAACAGCCCAACGGGTTCTTTTTGACATGAAAACGGCCCAACGTATTAACGGCCCGCAAACGGGCCGACTGTAACGATGGGCTGAATTTGGCCCACAAGCAGAAAATGACAGTAATGGGATGTATGTAACCGAATGCTGCAAATGAGCCCAAGAATCAATGGGCCCTGAGAAGGCCGAAAGATAACTTGGGCTGGAAACGACCCAATGGAATAAGGGGCCATTAATGGGTATAAAGTGATACATTGTTCATTACGGGCCAGTTTCACCACGGGCCGTTAATGGGCCAAGAGTTACAAAGGTCCTCATATGGGCCGAAAGAAGTCATGGGCCACACATGGGCCGGAAGTTAAAACGGGCTGAATCATATTGGACGGCCCAGATGATGCTACTGGGCCTAATTCGGATAGGGCGTAACGGGCCCTGGGTTAGCGGGCTGTAAATGGGCTATATGCGAACAGGCCGTTAACAGGCTTTCCGTGGGCCGGCCCGCCACCTTTTGACCAAGTCAAACGGGCCGCCTTTTCACAAGAATGGGCCTCTGTTGGGCCGTGCCACGTGTCGCCGTATCATAGGCGCCTTCGGTCCAATGAGCGGATGACATCTGTCCCAACGGTGAGCCGACACGTGTTTGCTCCAGCCAATGATGATTTTACACATGGAAAATCCCCATTGGTCGGGGCTGTTAACGGGTTATCGGATCCAAAACCCAACCCGATAGCTTAATGGCGTTCCGTTACGGTGGATGCCACGTGTCGGTCACCCTTGACGAAAGCAGTTCTGTGACGCGCGATTTATCGTCATGGAAGTGGACACTTCCGTGATGATAATTTTGGTAATGTCATGGAACACTTCTACGACAGCACAGGTATGACTATCTTGATTCTGTAATAAATTTGTCATGGATGTACATGCATGACAAAAAACGCGACCTACTGTGACAAACACGTATCATCACGGAAGTGTATTTTTTTGTAGTGTATGCTAGTTGATTCTTGTTCCCTTAAATTGTGTGCTCACAAGATCCCTAGGCATAGGAAGTGGGTTAGGTTTAATTTTGCTAGACATATTCTTCATGATGCTCTCTTTATGTTTCAATTCTTATCTTTTATGTGAGCATCATTGAAATCATCATGCCTAGCTAAAAGGCATTAAAGAAAAGCGTTTGTTGGGAGACAACCCAATATTTACCTTTACTGTTTTTGTGTGTCCACATGATTAAGCTACTATAGTAATCGTGTTTTATAGCTTTTGTTTCAATAAAGTGCCAAGTAAGACCTTTGGGAAGAGTTGGGTGAAAGTTAATGTGATCTTGATGTAAAAAAAACAGAAACTTTGCACTCACGAGATTAGCTGTCCTATTTTACAGAAGAGTGCTTTTGAGTTGATTCTTTTTGCAGAAGATTAATAGACAAATTCCTCACGTTAACCAATTTATTTCATAATCTTTGGAGTAGCAGAAGTATGGTTGCTGGTCAGATCATTACAGACTGTTCTGTTTATTCTGTTTTCATTGCATAGTTTGCTTGTTTTCTAGTTTCACTGGCTTATATTTCTCAATATAAACTGTAGAAATGATATGATACAGTAGGAATTTTGTGAGAACAAGTATGAAACTTGTCTTTGACAATACCAAAGTGAATGGTTTACTCTTTATCATACTAACCTATCTCACGAAGTTCCGTTAAGTTTTGTGTGATTGAAGTTTTCAAGCTTTGGGTGAGATATTGATATGAGGAGAATAAGGAGCGGAAAGACCATAAGCTTGGGGATGCCCAAGGCACCCCAAGGTAATATTCAAGGAAGACTCAAGCGCCTAAGCTTGGGGATGCCCCGAAAGGCATCCCCTCTTTCGTCTTCAAAACTATCGATATACTTTACTCGGAGCTATATTTTGATTCGTCACATGATATGAGTTTTGCTTGGAGCGTATTTTCAATTCTACTTGTTGTTTGTATAAAATCATTGGATCTGAAATCTTGAATGAAAAAGAATCCTCCCATGGCTAGTTAATTATTTGACTACTCAGTGTTCTTCACTTATATTTTTTTGGAGTAGTTTGTCATTTACTCGCGCGCTTCATGTATATCCTATGAGTAAATGGTTGAATGAATTGAATATCATAAATCTGAATTTATATATGTTTCATATGCTTATACCATGGGGAGTAATGACTTCACACATAATAAGTACAGGTAGTAGACTTATTGAAAATTAGCAAATGCAGAATTTGTTACTTGAAAAATTCATGAAAGAATATTGAAGGAAGAGATATTTCACATATAAATATACTATCTTGGACATTTTTTTGTAGTTGTGAACACTCATTAAAATATGACATTCTAAAAGGTTGATGTTGGACAAGGAAGACAACTTAATGGGATATGTTTTCCTATATCCGAAATGTTATATTGTCTTGGATCATCCAACATGTTGAGCTTGCCTTTCCCTCTCATGCTAGCCAAATTCTTTGCACCAAGTAGAAATACTACTTGTGCTGCCAAACAACCCTTTAACTAGTTTTGCCATGAGAGTCCACAATACCTACCTATGGATTGAGTAAGATCCTTCAAGTAAGTTGGCATCGGTGCATGTAATAAAAATTGCTCTCTAAATATGTATGATCTATTTGTGCAAAGAAAATAAACCTTATACGAACTTGTGATAGGGAAGAAATAAAAGCGACGGACTACATAATAAAGGTCTCTATCACAAGAGGCAATATAAAGTGACATTCTTTTGCATTAAGATTTTGTGCATCCAACCTTAAAATCGCATGACAACCTCTGCTTCCCTCTGCGAAGGGCCTATCTTTTACTTTTATCTTCTACCCTTATACAAGAGTCATGGTGATCATCACTTTTCCTTTTTACACCTTTTCCTTTGGTAAGCACTTTGTGTTGGAGCGATCCGGATATATATATATATATATATATATATATATATATATATATATATATATATATATATATATATATATATATATATAAGCCCCTATCTTTCTCTGTGTCTGATTAAAACTTTGAACCCATAAATATCACATGAGTGTTAGCAATTGTGAAAGACTATATGATAGTTGAGTATGTGGGATTTTCTAAATCAAAGCTCTTACACAGACCCTTCCTTAAAATAGGATGAATTGCAATTGTTTGATGACTAAGAGCATTGTTTGTTAGTTTTCAAGAAAGTTTGTGATGTATACTTTAACTTGTGAATAGCTTGTTACTTGATCATGAAAAGTTTTATGAGATGAGCTACTGTTATGACATATAATGATGCTAGAAAAGGTGACTGAAATTATCATTCATCAAACTTTTGCACCTGCGAGCATTCACACTTCATAAATTATTTCTTTTATCATTTACCTACTCCAGGACAAGCAGGAATTAAGCTTGGGGATGCTGATACGTCTCCAACGTATATATAATTTATGAAGTATTCATGCTATTATATTATTCATCGTAGATGTTTTATATGCATTTATATGCTATTTTATATGATCTTTGGGACTAACCTATTAACCTAGAGCCCAGTGCCAGTTTCTGTTTTTTCCTTGTTTTTGTGTTTTATAGAAAAGGAATACCAAACGGAGTCCATTTTATGTGCCAATTTTTGATGATTTTTTATGGACCAAAAGAAGCCCCTGGAGTAAAAGAGTTGGGCCAGAAGAGTCTCGGGCTGTCCACGAAGGTGGGGGCGCGCCCCACCCCCTGGGCGTGGGCCCCTATCTCATGGACGATTCGGAGACACCCCTGACGTGAGACCGACGCCAAAAATTCCTATAAATACAGAAACCTCCATAAAATAACCTAGATCGGAAGTTCCGCCACCGCAAGCCTCTATAGCCACAAGAAATCAATCTAGGCCCTCTCTGGCACCCTGCTGGAAGGGGCCATCATCACCGGAGGCCATGGAGGAGGATCCCGGAGGGGCCATCATCGCCATGAAGGCCAAGGACTAGAGGGAGAACCTCTCCCCATCCAGGGGGGAGGCCATGGAGGAGGAAGCACAAGGGGGAGGACCTCATCTCCTCTCTCTCGGTGGCGCTGGAGTGCCATCGGGAGGGGAATCATCGCCGCGGTGATAATCTTCATCAACATCACCATCCTCATCTCTTTTACGCGGTCCACTCTCCCGCACCCCGCTGTAATCCCTACTTGAACATGATGCTTTATGCCACATATTATGATCCAATGATGTGTTGCAATCCTATGATGTTTTGAGTAGATATCTTTTGTCTTTGGGTTGATTGATGATCTAGATTGGTATGAGTTGTATGTTTTATTTTGGTGTTGTCCTATTGTGCCCTCCGTGTCGCGCAAGCATGAGGGATTCCTATTGTAGGGTGTTGCAATACATTCATGATTCGCTTATAGTGGGTTGCTTGAGTGACAGAAGCATAAACCCGAGTAAGGGGGTTGTGGCGTATGGGATAAAGGGGACTTGATGATTTAATGCTATGGTTGGGTTTTACCTTAATGTTCTTTAGTAGTTGCGGATGCTTTCTAGAGTTCCAATCATAAGAGCATATGATCCAAGAAGAGAAAGTATGTTAGCTTATGCCTCTCCCTCATACGAAATTGCAATGACGACAACCGGTCTTGGTAACAATTGCCTAGGATAATTCCACACACCGATCCATCATTATTCCGTACTCGCTATTTATAATATTTAGTAATATATTCTAACTTTATGATAACAGCACCTACTTTTATATTTTAGCTCTCTGATATCATGCAAAGTTATCCTCTTCATACCCACAACGTAGTTTTACTTCTTGTATCTAGTTGGAAGCAAACATTCGGTGTACGTAGAGTCGTATCAGTGGCAGATAAGACTTGAGGGAATACTGATCTTTCCTTTAGCTTCTTGTGGGTTTGACACTCCATACTTATCACTTCCACCTTTGGAAATTTCTATGATGATTCCATGCACTTGGGGATTATCAAAGAACATCGAGGAGAACTTTGTATTGAGAATCAAAGAGAGAGAAGAAGCCATCTAGCTAATAACTATGGACCCGAAGGTTTGTGGTAAACTACTCACGCTTCATCGGAGAGGCTCTGGTGTTGATATAGAAGCCCTCCATGATCGAATCTCCCTCCGGCAGATCGCCGGAAAAGGCCCCAAGATGGGATCTCACGGGTACAGAAGGTTGCGGCTGTGGAAAAGTGGTTTCATGGTTCCCCATGGTGTTTCATGGTTATAAGAGTATATATAGGCGAAATAAGTACGACGATGGAGCTATGAGGGGCCCATGAGGGTGGGGGCGCGCCTACCCCCTGGGTGCGCCCTCCTGCCTTGTGGCTTCCTCGTGGCATTCCAGACTTCTACTCCAAGTCTTCTGGTTTGCTTTCGGTCCAAGAAAGATCACCGCGAAGGTTTCATTCCATTTGGACTCCGTTTCGTATTCCTTTTCTGCAAAACACTAAAATAGGCAAAAAAAACAGAAACTGTCACTGGGCCTCCGGTTAATAGGTTAGTCCCGAAAATAATATAAAAGAGCATATTAAAGCCCATTAAACATCCAAAACAGATAATATAATAGCATGGAACAATCAAAAATTATAGATACATTGGAGATGCATCAAGCATCCCGAAGCTTAATTCCTGCTCATCCTCGAGTAGGTAAATGATAAAAACAGAATTTTTGATGTGGAATGCTACCTAGCATATTATCAATATAATTTTCTTTATTGTGGCATGAATGTTCAGATCCGAAAGATTCAAGACAAAAGTTTTATACTGAAATAAAAAAATAATACTTCAAGCATACTAACAAAGCAATCATGTCTTCTCAAAATGAAATGGCCAAATAAAGCTACCCCTACAAAATCATATAGTCTGGCTATGCTCTATCTTCACCACACAAAGTATTTAATCATGCACAACCCCGATGATAAGCCAAGCAATTGTTTCATACTTTTGATGGTCTCGAACTTTTTCAATCTTCACGTAATACATGAGCGTGAGCCATGGACATAGCACTATAGGTGGAATAGAATGGTGGTTGTGGAGAAGACAAAAAGGAGAAGATAGTCTCACATCAAGTAGGTGTGTCAACGGGCTATGGAGATGCCCATCAATAGATATCAATGTGACTGAGTAGGGATTGCCATGCAACAGATGCACTAGAGCTATAAGTGTATGAAAGCTCAACAAAAGAAACTAAGTGGGTGTGCATCCAACTTACTTGCTCAAGAAGACCTTGGGCACTTTTGAGGAAGCCCATCATTGGAATATACAAGCCAAGTTCTATACTGAAAAATTCCCACTAGTATATGAAAGTGGCAACATAGGAGTCTCTCTATCATGAAGATCATGGTGGTACTTTGAAGCACAAGTGTGGTGAAAGGATAGTAGCATTTCCCCTTCTCTCATTTTTTATTTGGGCCTTTTCTCTTTTTTTATGTCCTCTTTTTTTCGTTCGGAGTCTCATCCCGACTTGTGGGGGAATCATAGTCTCCATCATCCTTTCCTCACTGGGACAATGCTCTAATAATGAAGATCATCACACTTTTATTTACTTACAACTCAATAATTACAACTCAATACTTAGAACAAAATATGACTCTATGTGAATGCCTCTGGCGGTGTACCAGGGTGTGCAATGATTCAAGAGTGACATGTATAAAAAATTATGAACGGTTGCTTTGCCACAAATACGATATCAACTACATGATCATGCAAGGCAATATGACAATGATGGAGCGTGTCATAATAAACGGAACGATGGAAAGTTGCATGTCAATATATCTCGGAATGGCTATGAAAATGCCATAATAGGTAGGTATGGTGGCTGTTTTGAGGAAGGTATATGGTGGGTGTATGGTACCGGCGAAAGTTGCGCGGTACTGGAGAGGCTAGCAATGGTGGAAGGGTGAGCGTGCGTATAATCCATGGACTCATCATTAGTCATAAACCAACACAATCCTTTTTATCAATTTTGATGACAAGTATTTTCAGACGGAGGGAGTATTAGTTATCGAAACAAAGTATTACGTGCATGCTCCTAGGGGGATAGATTGGTAGGAAAATACCATCGCTCGTCCCCGACCGCCACTCATAAGGAAGACAATCAATAAATAAATCATGCTCCAACTTCATAACATAACGGTTCACCATATGTGCATGCTACGGCAATCACAAACTTTAACACAAGTATCTCTCAAACTCACAACTACTCTACTAGCATGACTCTAATATCACCATCTTCATATCTCAAAACAATCATAAAAGATCAAATTTCTCATAGTATTCAATGCACTTTATATGAAAGTTTTTTATGATACCCATCTTGGATGCCCATCATACTAGGACTAGTTTTATAACCAAAGAAAATTACCATGCTGTTCTAAAATACTCTCAAAATAATATAAGTGAAGCATGAGAAATCAATAAATTCTATAAAATAAAACCACTCCCGTGCTCTAAAAAGATATAAGTGAAGCACTAGAGCAATATTGTCTAGCTCAAAAGATATAAGTGAAGCACATAGAGTATTCTAATAATTTCCGATTCATGCGTCTCTCTCCAAAAGGTGTGTACAGAAAGGATGATTGTGTTAAACTAAAAATCAAAGACTCAAATCATACAAGACGCTCCAAGTAAAACACATATCATGTGGTGATTAAAAATATAGCCTCAAGTAAAGTTACCGATAAACGAAGACGAAAGAGCGGATGCCTTCCGGGGGATCCCCAAGTTTAGGATTTTGGTTGTTCTTGAATTTTACCTTGGGGTGCCTTGGGCATCCCAAAGCTTAGGCTCTTGCCACTCCTTATTCCAAAATCCATCAAATCTTTACCCAAAAACATGAAAACTTCACAACACAAAACTTCAACAGAAAATCTCATGAGCTCCGTTAGTACAAGAAAATAAACCACCACTTTAAGGTACTTTAATGAAATCATTCTTTGTTTATATTGGTGTTAAGCTTACTGTATTCCAACTTCTCTATGGTTCATTCCCCCGATACTACTCATAGATTCATCAAAATAAGCAAACAACACACGAAAAACAGAATATGTCAAAAACAGAACAGTCTGTAGCAATCTGTTACTTTCGAATACTTCTGTAATCTAAAAATTCCGAAATAAATTTTTGGATGTGAGGAATTTGTATATTAATCATCTTCAAAAAGAATCAACCTCAAATCACTCTCCAGTAAAAAAATGACAGCTATTCTTGTGAGCGCAAAAGTTTTTGTATTTCACAGCAAGATCGCAAAGACTTCACCAAGTCTTCCCAAAGGTTCTACTTGGCACAAACACTAATTAAAACATAAAACCACATCTAAACAGAAGCTAGATGAATTATTTATTTATAAACAGGAGCAAAAAGCAAATATCAAAAAAATAAAATTGAGTTGCCTCCCAACAAGCGCTATCGTTTAACGCCCCTAGCTAGGCATAAAAACACGAAGAGATCTAGGTATTGCCATCTTTGGTGTGTAATCCATAAGTGGCTCTCATAATAGATTCATAAGGAAATTTAATTTTCTCTCTAGGAAAGTGTTCATACCTCTCCTTAACGGAAATTGGAATCTAATATTTCCGTCTTTCATATCAATAATTACACCAATCGTTCTAAGGAAAGGTATACCAAGAATAATAGGACATGTAGGATTGCGATCTATATCAAGAACATTGAAATCTACGGGCACATAATTCATGTTTGCAACAATAAGAACATCATTAATCCTTCCCATGGGTTTCTTAATAGTGGAATCTGCAAGATGCAAATTTAAAGAACAATCATCAAATTCACGGAAACCTAGCACATCACACAAAGTTATTGGAATCGTGGAAACACTAGCACCCAAATCACACAAAGCGTAGCATTCATAATCTTTAATCTTAATCTTAATAGTAGGTTCCCACTCATCATAAATTTTTCTAGGGATAGAAATTTCTAGTTCAAGTTTTTCTTCATAAGATTGCATCAAAGCATCAACGATTTGTTTAGTAAAAGCTTTATTTTGATTATAAGCATGAGGAGAATTTAACACGGATTGCAATAAGGAAATACAATCTATCAAAGAGCAATTATCATAATTAAATCCCTTGAAATCCAAAATAGTGGGGTCATTGCTATGTAAAGTTTTGACCTCTTCAATCCCACTTTTATCAATTTTTGAATCAAGATCTAAAAAACTCCGAATCATTGGGACGCCTTTTAACTAAAGTTGACTCATCTCCAGTCCCATATTTATAAGATTCATATTGGAAAACAAAGATTTAATAGGAGTAACATCAATCACTTTTAGAACTTCATCATTATTATCATGAAAACTAGAAGAACACGCTTTTACAAACCAATCTTTTTTAGCACGCATCCTAGCGGTTCTTTCTTTGCACTCATCAATGGAAATTCTCATGGCTTTGAGATACTCATTGATATCATGCTTAGGTGGAATAGATCTAAGTTTCAAAGAATCAACATCAATAGAAATTCTATCTACGTTCCTAGCCGACTCATCAATCTTAAGCAATTTTTCTTCAACCAAAGCATTGAAATTCTTTTGCGAACTCATAAATTCTTTAACACTATTCTCAAAATCAGAGGGCATCTTACTAAAATTTCCATAAGAGTTGTTGTAGGAATTATCATGATTATTAGAGGAATTACTAGGAAACGGCCTAGAATTAAAATTTCCTCTATACGCGATGTTACCAAAATTGTTCCTATAAACAAAATTCTCATCCATAGATTCATTAGTATTCTCAATCAAAGTGGACAAAGGCATATCATTATGATCAGAAGAAACACTCTTATTAGCAAACAATTTCATAAGTTCATTCATCTTTCCACTTAAAACATTACTTTTTTCAATCGCATGAACTTTTTTACTAGTGGATCTTTCGGTGTGCCATTGAGAATAGTTAACCATAATATTGTCTAAGAGTTTAGTAGCTTCTCCTAAAGTGATCTCCATAAAAGTGCCTCCCGTGGCCGAATCTAAAAGATTTCTAGAAGCAAAATTCAATCCGGCATAAATTTTATATATAATCATCCACAAATTCAAACCATGTGTAGGGCAATTACGTATCATTAATTTCATCCTCTCCCAAGCTTGTGCAACATGATCATGATCAAGTCGCTTAAAATTCATAATATCGTTCCTAAGGGAGATGATCTTAGCGGGAGGAAAATACTTAGAGATAAAAGCATCTTTGCACTTATTCCATGAATCAATACTATTTTTAGGCAAATAAGAGAACCAAGTTTTAGCATGATCTCCAAGAGAAAAATGGAAATAGCTTTAATTTAACAATATCATTATCCACATATTTCTTCTTTTGCATATCACACAAATTAACAAAGTTGTTTAGATGGGTTGCGACATCTTCACTAGGAAGGCCAGAAAATTGATCTTTCATAACAAGATTCAACAAAGCGGTATTGATTTCACAAGATTCAGCGTTGGTAGTAGGAGCAATTGGAGTGCTAATAAAATCATTGTTGTTGGTATCAGAAAAGTCACACAATTTAGTATTATCTTGAGCCATCGTGACAACCAATCAATCCAACACACAAGCACACAAGAAGCAAGCGAAAAGAGACGAACGAAATAGGGGTGAAGAAAAGGCAAAGGTTTTCAAAAATCGTTTTAGAAGTGGGGGAGAGGAAAACGAGAGGTGAATGGCAAATAATGTAATGCGGGGGAGAAGAGTTTATGATGGATACTCGGTATGTCTTGACTTGGCGTAGATCTCCCCGGCAACGGCGCCAGAAATCCTTCTTGCTACCTCTTGAGCATGTGTTGGTTTTCCCTTGAAGAGGAAAGGGTGATGCAGCAAAGTAGCGTAAGTATTTCCCTCAGTTTTGAGAACGAAGGTATCAATCCAGTAGGAGACAACGCACAATTCACCTAGTACCTACACAAAAAATCAAGAACCTTGCAACCAACGCGATAAAGGGGTTGTCAATCCCTTCACGGTCACTCGCAAAAGTGAGATCTAATAGAGATAGTAAAGTAAATATTTTTGGTATTTTTGTTGTATAGATTGGAAAGTAAAGATTGCAAAATAGTAAACAAGATGCGATATAATGGAAAAGAGATGTAATATAATAGGAAAGAGATCCAGGGGCCATAGGTTTCACTAGTGGCTTCTCTCAAGCTAGCATGTATTATGGTGGGTGATTAAATTACTCCCGAGCATTGATAGAAAAGCGCATAATTATGAAGACGGCTAAGGCAATGATCATGAATATAGGAATCACGTCCATGTCAAGTAGACCGAAACGATTCTGCATCTACTACTATTACTCCACACATCGACCACTATCCAGCATGCATCTAGAGTATTAAGTTCATAAGAACGAGGTAACACATTAAGCAAGATGACATGATGTAGAGGGATAAACTCAAGTAATATGATAATAACCCCATCTTTTTATCCTCGATGGCGACAATATAATACGTGCCTTGCTGCCCCTACTGTCACTGGGGAAGGACACCGCAATATTGAACCCAAAGCTAAGCACTTCTCCCATTACGAGAAAGATCAATCTAGTAGGCCAAACTAAACTGATAATTCAAAGAGACTTGCAAGGATATCAAATCATGCATATAAGAATTCAAAGAAGAACCAAATAATATTCATAGATAATCTTGTTCATAAATCCATAGTTCATCGGATCTCGGCAAACACACCGCAAAAGAGTATTACATCAAATAGATCTCCAAGAACATCGAGGAGAACTTTGTATTGAGAATCAAAGAGAGAGAGAAGAACCCATCTAGCTAATAACTATGGACCCGAAGGTCTGTGGTAAACTACTCACGCTTCATCGGAGAGGCTATGGTGTTGATGTAGAAGCCCTCCGTGATCGAATCCCCCTCCGGCAGATCGCTGGAAAAGACCCCAAGATGTGATCTCGTAGGTACAGAAGGTTGTGGCGGTGGAAAAGTGGTTTCGTGGTTCCCCCTGGTGTTTCTAGGGTATAAGAGTATATATAGGAGAAAAAAGTACGTCGGTGGAGCTACGAGGGGCCCATGAGGGTGGGGGCACGCCTAACCCCTGGGCGCGTGATACGTCTCCAATGTATCTATAATTTTTGATTGTTCCATGCTATTATATTACCCGTTTTGGATGTTTATGGGCTTTACTTTACACTTTTATATCATTTTTGGGACTAACCTACTGACCGGAGGCCCAGCCCGAATTGCTATTTTTTTTGCCTATTTCGGTGTTTCGATGAAAAGGAATATCAAACTGAGTCCAAAGGGAATGAAACCTTCGGGGGCAATCTTTTTGGAACAAATGTAATCCAGAGGACTTGGAGTGGAAGTCAAGAAACAAGCGAGGCAGCCATGAGGGTGTCCGGCGCGCCCCCCACCCTCGTGGGCCCCTCGAGCGTCCACCGAGCTACTTCTTCCTCCTACATATACCCACGTACCCCGAAAACATCAGAAGCGACCACAAAAAACTATTTCCACCGCCGTAACCTTCTGTATCCACGAGATCCCATCTTGGAGCCTTCGCTGGCACTCCGCCGGAGGGGGAATCGACCACGGAGGGCCTCTACATCATCTCCAAGGCCTCTCCGATGAGTTGTGAGTAGTTTACCACAGACCTTCGGGTCCATAGTTATTAGCTAGATGTCTTCTTCTCTCTCTTTGAATCTCAATACAAAGTTCTCCTTGATCTTCTTGGAGATCTATTCGATGTAACTCTTTTTGCGGTGTGTTTGTCGAGATCCGATGAATTGTGGGTTTATGATCAAGTTTATCTATGAGAAATATTTGAATCTCCTCTGAATTCTTTTATGTGTGATTAAGTTATCTTTGCAAGTCTCTTCGAATTATCAGTTTGGTTTGGCCTACTAGATTGATCTTTCTTGCAATGGGAGAAGTGCTTAGCTTTGGGTTCAATCTTGCGGTGTCCTTTCCCAGTGACAGCAGGGGCAGCAAGGCACATTTTGTATTCTTTCCATCGAGGATAAAAAGATGGGGTTTATATCATATTGCATGAGTTTATCCCTCTACATCATGTCATCTTTCTTAATGCGTTACTCTGTTCTTTATGAACTTAATACTCTAGATGCATGCTGGATAGTGGTCAATGTGTGGAGTAATAGTAGTAGATGTAGGCAGGAGTCGGTATACTTGTCACGGACGTGATGCCTATATACATGATCATGCCTAGATAATCTCATAATTATTCGCCTTTCTATCAATTGCTCGATAGTAATTTGTTCACCCACCGTAATACTTATGCTATCTTGAGAGAAGCCACTAGTGAAACCTATGGCCCCTGGGTCTATCTCTTATCATATAAGCTTTCAATCTACTTTTATTTGCATCTTTACTTTTGCAATCTATATCATAAAATACCAAAAATATATTTATCTTATCATAATATCTCTATCAGATCTCACTTTTGCAAGTGGCTGTGAAGGGATTGACAGCCCCTTTATTGCGTTGGTTGAGTGTTCTTGTTTGTTTGTGTAGGTGCGTGGGACTTTTGAGGAGCCTCCTACTGGATTGATACCTTGGTTCTCAAAAACTAAGGGAAATACTTATGCTAGCTGCATCACCCTTTCCTCTTCAAGGAAAACCAACGCAAGCTCAATACGTAGCAAGAAGCATTTCTGGCGCTGTTGCTGGGGAGGTCTTCTCTCAAGTTAAGGCATACGAAGTACCCATCACAAATTCATCTCCCTCGCACTTACAGTATTTGCCATTTGCCTCTCGTTTTCCTCTCCCCCACTTCACCCTTGCCGTTTTATTCGCCCTCTCTTTCCCAATCTCTTCTCTCTTTCACTTGCCTTTCTGTTTGCTTGTGTGTTGGATTGCTTGTTGCGATGGCGCAAGATAATACCAAATTGTGTGACTTTTCCAATACCAATAATAATGATTTCCTTAGTACTCCGATTGCTCCTCTTAATGATGTTGAGTCTTGTGAAATCAATGCTGCTTTGTTGAATCTTGTTATGAAAGATCAATTCTCCGGCCTTCCTAGTGAAGATGCCGCTACCCATCTAAACAACTTTGTTGATTTGTGTGAGATGCAAAAGAAGAAAGATATGGATAATGATATTGTTAAATTGAAGTTATTTCCGTTTTCACTTAGAGATCGTGCTAAAGTTTGGTTTTCATCTTTGCCTAACAATAGTATTGATTCATGGAATAAGTGCAAAGATGCTTTTATCTCTAAGTATTTTCTTCCCGCTAAGATCATCTCTCTTAGGAACGATATTATGAATTTT
This sequence comes from Triticum timopheevii, assembly GCA_963921465.1. NCBI lineage: Eukaryota > Viridiplantae > Streptophyta > Magnoliopsida > Poales > Poaceae > Triticum > Triticum timopheevii. Next base: position 165,742,193 of record OY997264.1, on the reverse strand, counting down.
AAACAACTTGATCATGAGCATGTTGCCCAATCTTGGGAAAGAATGAAATTGATGATTCGCAATTGCCCTACTCATGGTTTGAATTTATGGATGATCATACAAAAAAATTATGCCGGATTGAATTTTGCTTCTAGAAATCTTTTAGATTCGTCCGCGGGAGGCACTTTTATGGAAATCACCTTAGGAGAAGCTACTAAACTCCTTGATAATATTATGGCTAATTATTTTCAATGGCACACCGAAAGATCTACTAATAAAAAAGTGCATGCTATAGAAGAAATTAATGTTTTAAGTGGAAAGATGGATGAACTTATGAAATTGTTTGCTACTAAGAGTGCTTCTATTGATCCCAATGATATGCCTTTGTCTACTTTGATTGAGAATAATAATGAATCTATGGATGCGAATTTTGTATAGGAATAATTTTGGTAACAATGCTTATAGAGGAAACTTTAATCCTAGACCGTTCCCTAGTAATTCCTCTAATAATTATGAAAATTCCTACAATAATTCTTATGGTAATTTTAATAAGATGCCCTCTGATTTTGAGAATAGTGTTAAAGAATTTATGATCTCTCAAAAGAATTTTAATGCTTTGCTTGAAGAAAAATTGCTTAAAGTTGATGATTTGGCTAGGAACGTTGATAGACTTTCGCTTGATGTTGATTCTTTGAAACATAGATCTACTCCTCCTAAGCATGATATCAATGAGTCTCTCAAACCTATGAGAATTTCCATTGATGAGTGCAAAGAAAGAACCGCTAGATTGCATGCTAAGAAAGATTGCTTTGTAAAAGCGTGTTCTTCTAGTTTCCATGAAAATAATGATGAAGATCTAAAAGTTATTGATGTCTCCCCTATTAAATCTTTGTTTTGCAATATGAATCTTAATAATGATGGGACTGGAGATGAGTCAACTTTAGTTAAATGGCGTCCCAATGATTCGGAGTTCTTAGATCTTGGTGCTAAATTTGGTAAAAGTGGGATTGGAGAGGTCAAGACTTTAAATAGCATAAAACCCACTATCTTGGATTTCAAGGAATTTAACTATGATAATTGTTTTTTAGTAGATTGTATTTCCTTGTTGCAATCTGTTTTAAATTCTCCTGATGCTAATAGTCAAAATAAAGCCTTTACCAAACATATTGTTGATGCCTTGATGCAATCTTATGATGAAAAACTTAATTTGGAAGTTACTATACCTAGAAAACTTAATGATGAGTGGGAACCTACTATAAGGATTAAAATTAAAGATCATGAGTATTATGCCTTGTGTCATTTGGGTGCTAGTGTTTCCACGATTCCGAAAACTTTATGTGATATTCTAGGTTTCCGTGATCTTGATGATTGCTCTTTAAGTTTGCACCTTGCGGATTCCACCATTAAAAAGCATATGGGAAGGATCAAAGATGTTCTTACTGTTGCAAATAGGAACTATGTGCCCATCGATTTTATCGTTCTTGACATGGATTGCAATCTTTCATATCCTATTATTCTTGGTAGACCTTTCGTTAGAACGATTGGTGAGATTATTGATATGAAGGAAGGGAATATTAGATTCCAATTTCCATCAAGTAAAGGCATGGAGCACTTTCCAAGAAAGAAAGTCAAATTACCTTATGAAATCTATCATGCGAGCCACTTATGAATTGAGTGCCAAAGATGGCACTACTTAGATCTATCCTCGCTTTTATGCCTAGCTAGGGGCGTTAAACGATAGCGCTAGTTGGGAGGCAACCCAATTTTTTTTTGTTTTTTTGCTTCTGTTTAGTAATTAATTTTTCATCTACCTTCTGGTTAGATGTGTTTTCATGTTTTAATTAGTGTTTGTGCCAAGTAGAACCTATAGGATAACCTATGGTGATAGTTAATTTGATTCTGCTGAAAAACAGAAACTTTGCACGCACGAAAATAATTTTAGTAATTCACATAAACATGCTTTTGCGTTGATTCTTTTTGCTGTATATAAATAGACAAATTTCCCAGGACTTCCTATTTTGTAGGATTTTTCGAGTTCCAGAAGTATTCGAGAGTTACAGATTGCTACAGACTGTCCTGTTTTTGACAGATTCTGTTTTCGTGTGTTGTTTGCTTATTTTGATGCATCTATGTCTAGTATTAAGTGGTATGAACCATAGAGAAGTTGGAATACAATAGGTTTAACACAAATATAAATAAAGAATGAGTTCATTACAGTACCTTATGTGTTGGTTTTTCTTTGTTGCACTAATGGAGCTTATAAGATTTCCTGTTGAGTTTTGTGTTGTGAAGTTTTCAAGTTTTGGGTAAAGATTTGATGGACTATGGAATAAAAGAGTGGCAAGAGCCTAAGCTTGGGGATGCCCATGGAACCCCAAGATATTCAAGGATAACCAAAAGCCTAAGCTTGGGGATGCCCCGGAAAGCATCCCCTCTTTCGTCTTCGTCTATCGGTAACTTTACTTGGAGCTATATTTTTACTTGCCACATGATATGTGTTTTGCTTGGAGCGTCTTGTATGATATTAGTATTTGATTTTTAGATTACCACAATCATCCTTGTTGTACACACCTTTTGGGAGAAACCCACTTGATTGGAATTTATTAGAATACTCTATGTAATTCGCTTATATCTTTTGAGCTAGATAATTTTTTGCTCTAGTGCTTCACTTATATCTTTTAGAGCACGGCGGTGGCTTGATTTTGTAGAAATTGTTGATATCTTGTGCTTCACTTATATTATTTTGAGAGTCTTATAGAACAGCATGGTATTTGCTATGGTTATAAAATTGTTCCTAGAATGGTGGGCATCCAAATTGGGTATAATAAAAACTATCATGGAAAGTGAACTGGATGCTATGACCAATTTGAAACTTGATAATTGTTTTGAGATATAGAGGTGGTAATATTAGATTCATGCTAGTTGGGTAATTTTGAATTTAAAGAATACTTGTGTTGAAGTTTGTGATTCCCGTAGCATGCATGTATGGTGAACCGCTTTGTGATGAATTTGGAGCACAATTTTATTTATTGATTGCCTTCCTTATGAGTGGCGGTCGGGGACGACCGATGGTCTTTTCCTACCAACCTATCCCCCTAGGAGCATGCGCGTAGTACTTTGTTTTCAATGGCTTGTAGATTTTTGCAATAAGTATATGAGTTCTTTATGACTAATGTTGAGTCCATGGATTATACGCACTCTCACCCTTCCACCATTGCTAGCCTCTCTTTTTGCCGCGCAACTTTCGCCGGTACCATACACCCACCATATACCTTCCCCAAAACAGCCACCATATCTAACTATTATGGCATTTCCATAGCCATTCCGAGATATATTGTCATGCAACTTTCCACCATTCCGTTTATATGACATGCATCATCATTGTCTTATTGCTTTTGCATGATCATGTAGTTGACATCGTATTTGTGGCAAGGCCACCTTCATAATTTTCATACATGTCACTCTTGATTCATTGCATATCCTGGTACATCGTTGGAGGCATTCATATAGAGTCATATCTTGTTCTAAGTATTGAGTTGTAATCTTGAGTTGTAAGTAAATAAAAGTGTGATGATCATCATTATTAGAGCATTGTCCCAGTGAGGAAAGGATGATGGAGACTATGATTCCCCCACAAATCGGGATGAGACTTCGGACTTAAAAAAGAGAGGCCAAAGAGCCCACCTAATAAAAAAAGAAAGGCCAAATAAAAAAGAGAAAGGCCAAACAAATAAAAAAATGAGAGAAAAAGAGAGAAGGGACAATGCTACTATCCTTTTTACCACACTTGTGCTTCAAAGTAGCACCATGATCTTCATGATAGAGAGTCTCCTATGTTGTCACTTTCATATACTAGTGGGAATTTTTCATTATAGAACTTGGCTTGTATATTCCAATGATGGGCTTCCTCAAAATGCCCTAGGTCTTCGTGAGCAAGCGAGTTGGATGCACACCCACTTAGTTTCTTTTGTTGAGCTATCATACATTTATAGCTCTAGTGCATCCATTGCATGGAAATCCCTACTCACTCATATTGATATCTATTAATGGGCATCTCCATAGCCCGTTGATACGCCTAGTTGATGTGAGACTATCTTCTCCTTTTTGTCTTCTCCACAACTACCATTCTATTCCACATATAATGCTATGTCCATGGCTCACGCTCATGTTGTAAGGGCATATTTATCCCTAAGGTATTTTGGTGATTGATGACAATACTTTTGCGGACTAATCGTGTGCGTCGAGTTTTTAGAGATTCATCCTTTGGCACGAGACGATTCCCTCCGCTCGGAGTGTTATTCAAGACGGTGCAGCTCTTTTGTGGTGGACTAGTTTCGTAGGGGTCACCGCACTATCAAGAGGGGGGTCCGCTTTGGTAAGGCTAGGGTGGAATCAACACGTACACATCCTTGTCACACCCTCTAAGCCTTTCCGCTTCAATGGAGAGATCCTTCCCCTTCTTTTTGAGCATCGCTTGGTCCCAGCGGTAGTACCACGGGCCACAGCAGTAGTACCGCCCGAGTGCAACAAGCGGTAGTATCACTCCTCAGCGGTAGTACCACTTGGATCCCTCCACCGTAGTACTGCTGCGGCTCCGTGCTCCTACCGCCTTGACTCGAGGGCCCTTTTTCTCGTGTCGGGTTTTGCGGCACTAGTTGCAGAAGTAGAGGCGGTAGTACCGCTCCTAAGCGGTAGTACCGCCCTTACCACCGCGGTAGTACCGCTCTGGGGCCAGGACCTCGCTACCCTACGTTGCGCGGCAGTACCACTAGGTGGGACGGTAGTACCGCTGGCCTCAGCGGTAGTACCGCCCACCCCAGCGGTAGTACCGCTCTTTGTTGGGCTGCTTGGGGGGTAACGGTTGGATTGTTTCCCCCACTATAAAAGGGGGTCTTCTTCCCCAAAGTTGACTTACATCTTCCCCCAAAATCTCCATTGTTGCTCCAAGCTCCATTTTTTCCCGATCTCTCTCCCTAGCCAATCAAACTTGTTGCTTTGCTCGGGATAGGTTGAGAAGGCCCCGATCTACACTTCCACCGAGAGAAATTAGATTCCCCCCACTGATCCCTAGCGAATCTTGTTACTATTGGGTGTTTGAGCACCCTAGACGATCGAGGTCACCGCGGAGCCATAGTCCATTGTGGTGAAGCTTCGTGGTGTCGTTGGGAGCCTCCAATTAAGTTGTGGAGATAGCCCCAACCTAGTGGCTTTTGGGGGAGCATTGTGTGAGGGCGTGAGGAGAATACGGTGGCCCTAGTGGCTTTTTGGGGAGCATTGTGCCTCCACACCGCCCTAACGGAGACGTACTTCCCCTCAAAGGGAAGGAACTTCGGTAACACATCCTCGTATCCATCGGCTCCACTCTTGGTTATCTCGTGCCTTTACTTGTGCAAGCTTATTTGTGTTGTATCCCTTGCTTGCTTGTGTACTTATTGTTGTTGCATCATATAGGTTGTTCACCTAGTTGCATATTTAGACAACCTACTTTGATGCAAAGTTTAATTTAGTAAAGAAAAGCTAAAAATTGTTAGTTGCCTATTAACCCCCCCCCCCCTCTCTAGTCAACTATATCGATCCTTTCACATGTATTCGTGCAAATTGAAAGGGTTTGAGATTAATAAAGTATGAAACAATTCTTGGGTTGTCATCGGGGTTGTGCATGATTAAATACTTTGTGTGATGAAGATAGAGCAACAGCTGGACTATATGATTTTGTAGGGATAACTTTCTTTAGCCATGTTATTTTGAGAAGACATGATTGCTTTGATTAGTATGCTTAAAGTATTACTTTTTCTTATGTCAATATGAACTTTTATTTTGAATTATTTGGATCTGAACATTCATGCCACATTAAAGAAAATTACATTAAGGATTATACTAGGTAGCATTCCACATGAAAAATTCTGTTTTTATCATTTACCTACTCGAGGACGAGCAGGAATTAAGCTCGGGGATGCTTGATACGTCTCCAACGTATCTATAATTTTTTATTGTTCCATGCTATTATATTACCCGTTTTGTATGTTTATGGGCTTTACTTTACACTTTTATATCATTTTTGGGACTAACCTACTAACCGAAGGCCCAGCCCGAATTGCTGTTTTTTGCCTATTTCAGTGTTTCGAAGAAAAGGAATATCAAACAGAGTCCAAACGGAATGAAACCTTCGGGAGCTATCTTTTTGGAACAAACCTAATCTAGATGAATTGGAGTGGAAGTCAAGAAACAAGCGAGGTGGCCACAAGGGTGCCCGGCGCACCCCCCACCCTCGTGGGCCCCTCGAGCGTCCACCGACCTACTTCTTCCTCCTACATATACCCATGTACCCCGAAAACATCAGAAGTGACCACGAAAAACTATTTCCACCGCCGTAACCTTCCGTATCCGTGAGATCCCATCTTGGAGCCTTCGCCGGCGCTCCGCCGGAGGGGCAATCGACAATGGAGGGCCTCTACATCATCTCCAAGGCCTCTCCGATGAGTTGTGAGTAGTTTACCACAGACCTTCGGGTCCATAGTTATTAGCTAGATGGCTTCTTCTCTCTCTTTGAATCTCAATACAAAGTTCTCCTTGATCTTCTTGGAGATCTATTCGGTGTAACTCTTTTTGCGATGTGTTTGTCAAGATCCGATGAATTGTGGGTTTATGAACAAGTTTATCTATGATAAATATTTGAATCTCCTCTAAATTATTTTATGTGTGATTAAGTTACCTTTGCAAGTCTCTTCGAATTATCAGTTTGGTTTGACCTACTAGATTGATCTTTCTTGCAATGGGAGAAGTGCTTAGCTTTGGGTTCAATCTTGCGGTGTCCTTTCCCAGTGACAGCAGGGGCAACAAGGCACGTATTGTATTGTTGCCATCGAGGATAAAAAGATGGGGTTTATATCATATTGCATGAGTTTATCCCTCTACATCATGTCATCTTTCTTAATGCATTACTCTGTTCTTTATGAACTTAATACTCTAGATGCATGCTGGATAGCAGTCGATGTGTGGAATAATAATAGTAGATGCAGGTAGGAGTCGGTCTACTTGTCACGGATGTGATGCCTATATACATGATCATGCCTAGATAATCTCATAATTATTCGCTTTTCTATCAATTGCTCGACAGTAATTTGTTCACCCACCGTAATACTTATGCTATCTTGAGAGAAGCCACTAGTGAAACCTATGGCCCCCGGGTCTATCTCTTATCATATAAGCTTTCAATCTACTTTTATTTGCATCTTTACTTTTCCAATCCATATCATAAAGTACCAAAAATATATTTATCTTATCCCTCAACGAGCTCCACATGAATCGTGCCATGGTGCAACGAAAGATGATATGTTTCAGAAGAAAGCACTGCAGGAGCTCTACTACAGAGAGTTCATGCCAAAGAGAAAAGAGGGTCAAACCGGATACTTGTTTGACTCCCATAAACATGCTGGAAGCAAAATCAATTAGCACTACAGAATACTACTACCCCACGAGGAGCTCCTGGAGGATTTGATCTAAGTTTAAAAATGAACAGACGCTTCTTGCCAACAAAATACTAGTCTGAACCACCTACGGTATTGCCTAAAGATGTTCTGCCATGAAGAAAAGAAAAAAAGCAAGGGGGCATATCACTATTGCTACCTGGCATCACTCTGAGCCGGCTACTACTGCTCCATGAGAGGTTAAGGCTACAGTCAAAACATTGTCCATGTTCGTCCGATGAAAATACCAGGTGCTATCTTTTCTGTATATCTTATCAGCATATATTACATTGTTTGAAGACAATTACTCTGGTATGTGGTATTATTTCACAGGACCATCATTCGTTACAAAGATGTCGCAAAGGGGCGTGTGCCGATATTATTTTTGCACTAGCGCTTGTCCGTGTTGTGCTGCTCGACGGATACGTACACAAGTCGCCGCCTCCGCCACATCAACACATGTGACTGACTCATTGTCCGCTCCCGCGGCCGGCTCGCCCACATTCGTGTTATTTCCAACACTGCGATTAACTCGCCCGTCCGCACCGGCTTATAGTGTCGCGGTCGACTCATCTGTTGTCCGGGCGAATCATGTGATATTCATCCAAGTTTGTTTTATTAACACATATTATTTTTGTCAAAGAGCGGATTATCTTTGCCTTCGTCTGCAATATTGTTTTTGCAGGACAGTTGTTCTTTGCAAGAGCGATGGTCGAACAAGATGCTTAACGAATATATGTGTCAGTCGCCGCCTCTGTAGTTCAATTTACATCAACACGATGTGGCTAACTTGTTCGTCCGCATGGATTACCATGCCCGCACCCGTCCGTGCCAGTTTACCGCGCCGACTCATCTGTCTGTACTGCCTTTGATGCTGCAGTCGTCTTTGCCGTCCGTCTCTTGCGGCCCGGTCTACATCAACACACCGGGATGCACCTGTCTGCATGAGCTGTTTTTTGAGTATGAGCAAGTCACTACTTGGGTAGCCCGGTTTTCTTCCAACAAATTGGAGGCAAATTATCTTATATTATCAGCCGCCGTCTGCACTGGATGGCTCAATGGGCATGTGCACAAGTCGCCGCCACTACAGTTTGGTTAACTTCAAACAGCCAGTTGGAAGGAACCATTGGCCGAGTTGCTGGCACGGCTCATATGAGATCATTTATAAGCCACCGCGGTCACCTCAACATTCTGTGGATTCATATCGCGCTATCAACGCCAATGATATATACACCTTTTGTTATGATCAAATACGAAGAATATCAAGACAACTCCTCGAGTCATCTTAAGACTCGGGAGCTACAATGATATGACTCAGCAAGTCTTGCAAATTTCAGTAAAATTCAAGAACCCCGGGACATTGGAGGGAAAAATAACCCAGCACCGGAGATTACTACTATATTGACGAAAAATTTGAAAGGCCATCAGAAAAATACCGGCTCACAATGATGCTTCCGGTTTACAATCCGGTTTAAGAGGAAATTGTCCCTCACAAAGCTTTGAAGCTCTCAATATCTGGTTCAAAATCCCGGTTCAAGAAGAATTTATCTCTTGCAAAAAGTTAAAGGTTGCCGAAGAGAACTTGCCACCATGATGCGCGGTTCAAACATGGGTATCCTGCCTTACGGGTTATCTTATTATGGTCACATGGGGGCTTCCTGCTCATCGAGCATAGCTATCGATACCCTCTTGATCGGCACAATGCCAAAACTTATATGGTCACTTGGGGGCTTTGATGCGGAGCATCCCTCGACCATCACCATGCACATCACACCACCACCGCAAGGACGGAGAGGACCGTGGACTAGAGCACACGCACGCACCATCAAAACTGAGGTTGACTCCTTCCTCTTCAAATTCCATTCTAATTCACTCGAGAATTGGGTCCTACCTCAAATGGAAGTACTATGCATGATTAGGTGTCAAGGTGTTGATCATGGAGAGGCTAGCGCGAAGACCCAAGAACCTACGGTCGAGGAGAAGGAGGAGAGGAGTGACAAGAGAGAAGACGGAGGAGGCACAAGTACCCGGGCCTCCAGCCACCACCCCAGGCAGGCCCTCTGCACACCCCGGGTGCCCGGCCCCGTGTGCCCCGGGTGCCCGGCCAAACCTGGGAGGTGCCCCGGGTGCCCGGCCAACTGGCCGCGAGTGCCCGGCCCCCCTGCGCAGGGAGCTGCTGCTCCACCCCCGGGTGCCCGGGCCACCACACCCCGGGTGCCCGGTCCCCTCTAGCTGGCCACCGACCCGGTCCGGGTGCCCGGCCCATGCTTTCCCGGGAGCCCGGACTCCCTCCTGGCGCGGCCCAGCCCCCCCCCCCCCCCCACCGGGTGCCCGGGCCATCAACCCCGGGTGCCCGGCCCAGCTTCAGTCGGCCTCGGCCTAGTCCGGGTGCCCGGTCCTCCGCACCCCGGGTGCCCAGACCCCTCCGTATGCCTGCGTGCATTTTATGGGTTTTGACCCTTGTACCCTCTTTTGCCCCCAATTCGTCCCTAGACTATAAGTACCCCCCCCCCCCACCTAGCTCATTTGAGGGATAGCAAAGTATTTGATAGACATTTGTGAGCTTTGCTCCATGGATCCACTCCACTAGGAGATCAAGACCTCCTCTTGGAGTGACCAAACATCAAGACCTCCTCCTTGGAGAAGGATCCCCATCATAGGATCATCAAGCCCTCATCCCCTTCATAGGATTTGGGATGAACTCTACCATGTATCTTTTTTCCCTTTGATTGTTCATGTACCTTGTGGATCTTGTGTGTTTTTTAGTCTAGTGGATGTGTGATTTGGACTTGTTCTTGAGTGTTCCTCTTGTTTTCTCTCTTGTGTTCATCTTGTTCTTGGGGATTCCCCCTCCAATTCGTGAAAAATCTTCACCTAGGGTTCCACCCTACAACATCTTGGTATCATGAGCCATGGTTTCTCACGAAATTGGAGCCCCCCTTCTTGTTCTCTAGCCTAATTTTGTTGTGTTCTTCCCCAAATTCGAAAATTCCCCACCAAAAATAGCCCCAATTTTTTTTGTGATTTGTTGGTTTGTTGAGATTTTGTTGGATTTGGTCCGTGGATTTGCTTGGTTTCAAGTGGATCTAGCATTCCCCCATCCATCTCCACCTTTCCCTCCACAAAATCCACCAATTTCTTCCACTTTCCCACGAATTTCCGCCCAAATCCGACACCCCCGGGCACCCGGACCTCAAACCCTGGGCACCCGGACCTCCCCGCCCACCCCCGCTGCCCACCCCGGGTGCCCGCACCCTGAGCCCCGGGCACCCGCACCCCCGGGCTGTTTTCCCCGGACCACCCCGGGTGCCCGCACCTTCCACCCCCGGGCACCCGCACCCCCCAGAATCAGCCGCGTGCACTTCACGTTTTCGGCCATAACTTTCGCTCCCGGAGTCCGTTTTTGACATTCTTTAGCTCGTTGAGTAGCTATTGACATCCCCCATCCATATAGATAGGTTACAACATCATTTGACTCCATCAAAAATTTGGCATTTTGGCATCTTTGCATAGGCCATCCACCATATCATTCGCAAAACCACCATCGCTTTCCACCACCAAACCCATTTTAGTCCCATATAGCATTTGTGGTTGCTTGAGTGGTGACTTGAGTCTCCTAAGGTGTTTCGGCTACTTAGGGACGGTTGCTTCGTCATCAACCACCACCACCACTTTCACATTGCTAACTCCGGAACCACCAACGCATTTCGCTACCACCATTTGACATTTGCCTTTGGAGATTTTGAGTTTGCGGTTTTTTACCATTTCCTAAGGTGTTTCGGCTACTTAGGGACGGGTCTACATCATCTTGGTATCTACATCAAGAACACAGCCACATCATCGCCACGAGGTCGTCATCGACATTGACCACTTCACCATTTTTGACAACCTAGCCATAAGAAAGAACGGTAACCTCCATATCACATTGGTATCGTGGTATCCTATCATTGTACATTCTTGCCATTGCATTGTTAACCCATTAGCCCATTTTGCGTCACTTGCCTATCGAGACTAGCCATTTGAGTATTGCCGGCAACGTTACTTGTGCACATTAGTGATCCATACCTTCCATTACATACATACCATATCATATTGGTATCATCGTGGTATCATAATATCATCACTTGTGTCACAAGATCGTTCCCGCATATACACAATTGCTATCTTGCTTTGTGAATTTTGCATAAGTGGCCATATCAAAAAAAAGAGAAAAAAAAAGAATAAGCTTTTAAGCAAAAAGAGAGCAAAGAGCTTGTGAGCAAGAGCCATAGCATCATACCACATTGCACATAAGATTTTCATATCCGATCATCTTGGATCATCTTGAGAAGAACTTCGGGAACATCATACACATAGCATACTTGGGATAGAAAGCTCATACATTTTGTGTCTTCTAGGTTGTGCACAAGTGTCGTATCCGCCTATTGAGCAATCGTGCTAGCGTCTCTCTTGAGTTGTGCAACACGAGTGTTTTCTGTGGATTCCACATTTTGTGCTCATTCCTTGGTTGCACGACCCCATTTATCTATCCGTGTGTGTGTTTCCGTGTGCCACATATTGCTATTGGTCTACTTGTTTCACTTGCGAATTTGTGAATCTTTTCCAACATTATTAACTCTTGCTAACATTTTGCATCAAATTTTTGTGCCACTATCCTCACCGAGCTCCACTATAAGCTTTACTTGATAGGTGTGAGTGAACAAGTCCGGTACCAATCCCACTATTCTTTCATCTCACATTGGGTGAAACGGGATACATCCTCAACTTTGGGAAAAGGTAACTTGGTATTGTTTATCTCATTTCCTACTCACCTCTACTCGAGTCTTGTGATGGATAGGCAAGGCATTTCATCTCCGGTCTTCCACGAAAACGACATCGTGAACGACTACATCACCAAAACGTCCATCTTCGGACTACAAATGCGAGGCATTGAGTGACCCACCGCCGACATTCATCAATTTGAAGCACGGACTAGAGACTACCTCGACACCAAGTTGGCCGAACAGAGGGATCAAGTACGAGACATGATGGCCAACTACAAGTCTTCTTCCCCTTCGTCATCTTCAAGGCGGCGACGCTCAAGTGGCCAATCTTCGGAACGTCATCGAGCTCAAGCACGACAACACCATCAAGATGAAGATGCTCGCGATGCGTACACCTACAAGTCCCAAAAAGCTCTACATCAAGCTACAACCAAACTTCGTAAGCACAAGAGAAGACCGCGAGACAAGCACCACCAAGACGGAGCTATGACTACTACCACCACTTCGGCATCTTCGCCAAGTGTTCTCAAGGCATCTTCGCCTTTGGATGTTGTGCCATCTTCGGCCTTCATCCACGACGAGAGCGATGATGTGACATCTTCGGCCTTCATCCATGGCGACGACTACGAGATGGTTGAGCATGGGATTTTCCCTTCGACCACGGCAACGTATGATGACTTGAGTGACTTCTGCCACCATATTGAGAGTGAGAGTGACTTCACCACTAGCCCCATATATGATGAGATGCCACAATTTCCATGCAAGGAGAGCCACCAACACCACCACTTGACTGATTTGAGTGACTCCACCATATGTGACATTGAGTGCACCTACCTTGAGGGAGTGTGTGAGCCACCACCACATAGAGAGAGTGAGGCCATTTGCATTTCTAACAACTTGACCTCTACCTCTATTGTGTCTTCTCATTTGGTGCTAGGTCCCATATATGATGATGCGCCGATTCACGACGACTATGTCCTCCCTTTGGACAAGACGATGGCCATGGTGGAATATGATGCACCCCCACATGGTTCCATCACGATGAAGATGACCATGCTTTGGTTCCTACCACTTCACCTACACCACATGAGTGGAATGACATCGGTAACATAGGTGATGGTGATGCTCTTGTCCCACTAGTGGACATTCTAGACATTGATTGCTTGCATGATGTTGATCCACCTATTACCATGCTTCATGCTAGTATGATTTCCCCATGCGATGATTTACCCATTTATGATGAGTTTGATGATTGCGATGAGGAGTCTATTAGTTGTGATGCCATGTGACATAGGATTTCTTGTGATAATTCTCTCGGTCACATCATGTTTGATAATCCGCTTGACTTGTCATATGCTATGCATGAGATCAACAATATGTCATATATGCAATCTCATCATAGTGACTATGCTTATGCCATCAACATAAATCCAATTTGCACATATGGCATAGATGAAAAGCCCATGGTTATTGGCATTTGTTTTTCTTGTGATGACATTGATATGCTTCCTTTGCATCATTTATCTCATATGCCATGCCATGACCACCTAGCTTCGGATATGCATTGTTTTGGATGTTCTCCATTTTGTCCATATGATGTTTCCTCTATTGCTCATGAGGAGACCCCCATAGTTTCCTCATACATTTTAGGAGATTTTGATCCATCCTATCCTTTGCATGATCCCAATACTTGTGTGTACAATATGCTTCCCATGAATAAACATGCTATTGATGTGCCATATACTTCTATGCTAAATTTGCATCCCCATCGTGTCATACACAATAACTATTCTTTCATGATGGATGACATGTTCTTATACCATGCATCAAATTTCTTTGAGCAATGCTTATCTTGTGCTAACTCACATGTGCACATACACATCATGATGGATGATATGTACATTTACCACGCGCACAATTTCTTTGGTTTGTGTTTCTTTTGTGTAGGTACCCATGAATACTTGTCAACCTCACAATCCCATGAGTTGACAAAACGAGCTCTAGAGAGCAACGATGACTTGGGATCACATAGAGTGTCTTTCCCACCGCTCTCTTCGCGCAAGGACTTCGCGCATTTTTCCTACATGGCTCTGACATGGTTATGGGTTATCGTCCATTACATCTTATATGCCCATCTTTCCATGTTCACTTTGCATGATATGCTCATTCCTATGCCTTTGCCATGCATTTGTGACCCATGCTTTGCATTACACATGATGATTGACTATACTACTTGTATGTGTATTTGCAAGCTTGGTGGAGATATTGCTTGTTATTGCCATGTTTGCTATGTGCCCCATGCCTACGGTGATATTATGATCTTGCTTTGTGCTCATGCTTGTGATATGTCATGTGCATTGTCTATGCTTATTATTTGCTCACATGACATGATTGCAATGAGTTCCTCTAGTGTGCTGCATCTTCGCTCCACTAGTTTGCATGACTTGATTTCTATGCTTTCTCATGTTGCATCCAATTCTTAAATTACTCGCTCCTATCACATGTTTGGTTGCAACCATGTCATTCCTTCACATATGCCATGTCCCATTGATTGCTACATGCTTGCCTTCATTGCCTCACACATGATGAACAATTGCTCTTTCTATTGTGTTGAGTGCCCCTCGATTTTCACTACACCATATGCACATTATGATTGGATTGTCTTGCACTTGCATGTGTTTAGTCATATCATCTTCTTGGGTGTTGTGAATGACTCTTATGCTTACCATAGACCGTTCATTGAGAGTCTTATGCATGCTTGCTATGGGATTGAGGAATTACAAGACGGTGCGACATTGGAGAGTGACCATTTCGAGCTTCAACATGATACGTGCTTGGTGGTCGTCTACTCCTACACGGCGACGCCGTCTCCTTCCCATGGTGATGAAGATCACGATCCATGGACGGATCTCTTCCAAGGGGGGAGATGATGCGGAGCATTCGTCGACCATCACCATGCACGTCACACCACCACCGCAAGGACGGAGAGGACCGTGGACTAGAGCACACGCACGCACCATCGAAACCAAGGTTGACTCCTTCCTCTTCAAACTCCATTCTAATTCACGCGAGAATTGGGTCCTACCTCAAATGGAAGTACTATGCATGATTAGGTGTCAAGGTGTTGATGGAGAGGCTAGCACGAAGACCCAAGCACCTATGGTCGAGGAGAAGGAGGAGAGGAGTGAGAAGAGAGAAGACGGAGGAGGCACAAGTACACGGGCCTCCAGCCACCACCCCGGGCAGGCCCTCTGCACACCCTGGGTGCCCGGCCCCGTGTGCCCCGGGTGCCCGGCCAAACCTGGGAGGCGCCCCGGGTGCCCGGCCAACTAGCCCCGGGTGCCCAGCCCCCCTACGCTGGGAGCTGCTGCTCCACCCCCGGGTGCCCGGGCCACCACATCTCGGGTGCCCGGTCCCCTCCAGCCGGCCACCGGCCCGGTCCGGGTGCCCGGCCCATGCTTGCCCGGGTGACTCCCCCCTGGCGCGGCCCAGCCCCCCCACCGGGTGCACGGGCCATCAACCCCGGGTGCCCGGCCCAGCTCCAGCCGGCCTCGGCCTAATCCGGGTGCCCGGTCCTCCGCACCCCGGGTGCCCGGACCCCTCCGTATGCCTGCGTGCATTTTATGGGTTTTGACCCTTGTACCCCTCTCTTGCCCCCAATTCGCCCCTAGACTATAAGTACCCCCCACCTAGCTCATTTGAGGGATAGCAAAGTATTTGATAGACATTTGTGTGCTTTGCTCCATGGATCCACTCCACTAGGAGATCAAGACCTCCTCTTGGAGTGACCAAACATCAAGACCTCCTCCTTGGGGAAGGATCCCCATCATAGGATCATCAAGCCCTCATCTCCTTCATAGGATTTGGGATGAACTCTACCATGTATCTTGTTTCCCTTTGATTGTTCATGTACCTTGTGGATCTTGTGTGTTTGTTAGTCTAGTGGATCTGTGATTTGGACTTGTTCTTGAGTGTTCCTCTTGTTTTCTCTCTTGTGTTCATCTTGTTCTCGGGGATTCCCCCTCCAATTCATGAAAGATCTTCACCTAGGGTTCCACCCTACAACAGGCTTCATGTTCAAACATAGGTCATATTCGAACCAAAGAGAAAATAGCTGTCGGTACCCTCTTGATCGGCACAATGCCAAACTCACTAGGGGGCTTCTTGATCGTATTCGAATCATAGCTTAACCCCTCTTGGGTCCGACTTTGATCGTATTCGAATCAGAGTCGTTAAAAAACTGTCAAGGTCATTTAGGGGCTTCCTGTTCAAACATAGGCCGTATTCAAACCAAAGAGAACATAGCTGTCGGTACCCTCTTGATCGGCACAACGCCAAAGCCACTGGGGGCTACATGATCGTATTCGAATCCTAGCTTAACCCCTTGGGAACGGTTTACTGATCGTATTCGAATCAGAAGCCTCAATTTTTTCTTTCTATTTGGTTTAAGTTTTTGCAAACAGTCTTTGGTTTTGTCTCGAGACTTTTTGCTCATATCTGAAGCATATATGTGGTTTCAATTAACCCGGCTTGACTTTGGACGATAAGTCGCCAGCATATGACCATCATCAAACATTTGGAAGTCTTGGCTTCTAAAGATTGGGTTATCACCCTTACTGCACAGGTATCATAAGCCGGCGGTACAATTCAATATCACAGAACTATGACTTATATAAATGCTTAAGTCCAAGCTCATCATTAAAATTGATGCTTCAAAATGATTATCCGTTCTGGATTTTCTCAAAGGCTATAAGACGTCGGGTTATAAAAATTCCGACTTGCAATGGAGGCGTATTAAATCGCTATCGGCCAATAGACGTCAGGTATTTAAACTCCGGATTTACTTGTCAATAGATAAGGTATTCAAAGTCGCTTTGGTGCAATGACTATTATTTTATCAATGGATATGATTTATTCTACAATGGAAGGAATAGTCCCGAGTCGTTGCAGGCTTACGACCCGGCACTTGGGAGCTACATTATTCAGATTGAGATTATATCAACATGCAAGTCCCATGTCACTACCAGCATGCACCATGGCACTTGGGGGCTAATGCAAAGTCATTTTTTGCTCAGTTGGTTGAGTACAAAGCTCTTTAACCTTGTGGACATGGGTTCAAGCCCCATGGTGGAGATTACATCATATGATGTTATTATCAATGAATTATATACAAAGTCCCAACTCAGTACAATCTTACTGAGCCAGGCCTTGGGGGCTATACGTCGCTGCTCAAGTCTACATGATCATATTTACAAAAGTCCCTGCTCATTATTGCTTAATGACCCGGCCCTTGGGGGCTATACTGGTTGAAGTTTTTATGGGCATCAGGCAATTACAAGTCCTAGGTTGCTGCAAGCATGACAACCCATCACTTGGGGGCTACAAGTAATATGGATATAAGGGAGAAAAATCTTTAAATTCTCAGTTCTGAGCAAACCAGATTGACCCTATGTCTGCAACAATTATGACCCGGCGTCGGTAACAATTATGACTCGACATCATCTGTTTATAACCTGGCGATTTTGGTAATCATAAATTGGCAAGATATACATCTTCAAGCTGACTGAATATCAGATAAGTATTTTAAGACCAATATTTTTTAAAGTCGACGCTTTGGAGGCCGACTCAAGTGGATTATTCTTCACAATATTTCTCTGTGAGAAACCAACGTCAGCAAATTGAATATGAAGCTGACTTATTGACCCAGATTTTGTAGAAGAAGGAAATGACAAGGATTTAAGGATGATCAGGTGTCGGCTTACAAAAATATTTAACCCGGAGCACAACCTGTCAAAACTATTCTTGAGTTATTTTGCAGGATCAGTTTAACATGGATAAATCCAAACTAAACTGGGGGCTAATGTCGGGAATATACCCCGCGGTGTAACCCGCCTGATGTATGACCCGGCTAGAGCGTGGCGACTCACTGGTGACCCGCTCATAGCTTGGCGATTCAAAGGTAACCCGCCCGATCTTGGCGGCTCATTAGTAACCTGACGGGTGGGTCAGATGGACAACAAGGCCCAAGGCCAAAAAGACCGGCTCACGTTATGATGGACCGGCTTAAGAGGAAAGGCATGACAAATCCTTTGCGAGGAAGCAAGACCTAGACTTGTATTCAACTTGTAGGAGAAGATAGAATAGTCCTAGTCCTACTAGGACTCCACATGTAACCCGCCACTTCAACTTATATAAGGAGGGGCAGGCACCCCAAGAGGGAGAGGCAAGAAAAACAATCTCTAGGGCTAGACACAAAGAGCCGGCTTACCGGCGACTCCTTGATGAGCGTAATGAGACCTAGCCACAAACAGCATGTAGTGCTATTACCGGATGATGTTTCCTGGGGCCCGAAGCTGTCTAAATCATTGTCTTGTGTGTTAATCCATCCAGCATCTCTCGTCCCGATCAACCCCTCTCAAGCTACCACGTAGATGCATTGGCCTCACGACTATGTCCTCACACTAGGACATCTGCCGTGACAATTCCACGACAAAATGCATTTGCCATCACCCGGGCCTCTTCTTTTTTACATTTGGTCCCCACTCGCAGTCCGGTTCCGATCCACTTGCTATAGGAAAATCTTATTTTTGTCGGGATGCGCGCTTTCCAAATCCCTGACATGTCACACGGGGTCATATACTTGAAGATCTCTCTATATAAGGATCCGGTGGAGAAGCGTCCTGATGGATCCAAGCGCCAGATGACCTCGTCCTTACCATGTCCCAATGCAAGACCATGCAGGATGTTGCGCAAGGCTTCCCAGTTCGCACTCTCTATCTTCCTGAAAGGTCGATGGAACTGAGGCGCCCATTGCCCATTCCGCCACCTTGGCGGATTGGTCTGAGGCGATGGCAAATAATCGTGGACAATCCAAGGATAACCGGTCCTCCCCACACCAAATATCTGTCCAAAAACACGTGGCTTTCCCATTGTGGATTGTAAATCTAGTCCCAAGACGGAGTAGTGGTTGTATTTTCCTAATATCCCTCGCAAATTGAGACAACTTGGTGTTCCGCCTGAACTCCACCCCACCTTGGACCAAATATTTAGACTTGAATATATCTAGTCAGAGACCTCCCTGGCCCGTTAAAATTTACCATGCCCATTTTGTCGTAAGACATCAGTTCATAACTTTGGTGTTGATCACCCCCAAGCCGCCCACCTCTTTAGGTTGACATATCTGATCCCAGCTCACCATATGGTATCTCTACTTCCCATTCTCCTTCGCCCAAAAGAATCGGGACCGGATCTTATTAAGCTTGTCGTGAATCCCATCTTGAAGGAGATAAAAACACATCACGAACATCGGAATATTCGTAAGGCAGTCGTTTATTAGTACCAGCCATCCCCCTGAGGCCAGTAGTTTACTTTGCCAAGGTTCAATCCTAGCCGCAGTTTTATCCAACATCGGCTGGAGCTCCCCCATGGTTATCGCCCTAGAAGAGATGGGCATTCCGAGGTATTTTATTGGAATGGATCCCAATTCGTAGTTCATCATATGCGCTGTCCTAAGCTAGGTTTCAAGGTCACCTCCCGTGACAGTCGCCTCACTTTTTGCGAAGTTGATTTTTAGGCCTGCCATCTCCTCAAAGCACATGAGAAGAAATTTGAGGTTCGTAATTTCACTCTCAGAGTTTTTAATAAAGATGAGTGTGTCATCAGTATATTGGAGATGCGATATTCCTCCTGGAATAATGTCATGGGCCACCCAGATATATGGCCCACTGCCTTGGCGCGATCAAGTATAGCAGCCAAAGTGTCATCTAAGATGTTAAAGAGGAGGGGAGATATAGGATCCCCTTGTCTAACACCTCTCTTATTCCTAAAGAATGCTCCAACCTCACCATTGATATTAACTGCCGTCTGTCCCCCCGTACCAGTTGCCGCATCCAGCTAATCCATAATGGATCGAATCCTTTGCCCTAAGCACCTCTTCCAAGAAATCCCACCTCACACGATCGTATGCTTTCTCGAAGTCAATCTTCAGGATGAACACCTTTTCCTTAGTGGTATTGATTTCATGGAGTACTTCATGTAGGACAGCCACCCCATCTAGTATGCTTCTCCCTCTAATAAACGTTGTTTGATTTGGGTCAATGATTTTGTCGGCAACCGGCGACAGGCAAGTCACAAAGCCCTTGGCCATGAGACGGAAACTCACATTGATTAAGGTAATTGGATGAAATTGTCTAATATTGTCCACCCTGGTCACCTTTGCCAGTAGTGCCAACACCCCATAATAAAGTTGTTTAATGTCAATTCTACTAAGGGTAAATTCATGCACCAGATTGAGGAACTGGGGCCCCACCAATTCCCTAATTTTTTTGTAGAAGATTACCGGGAACCCATCGGGCCCCGGTGCCGTATTCACCCTCATATTATTTAGGTTGTTGGTCAACTCTACTAAGGTAAAGGGCCTAATTAATGCCAGTTTATCCTCCCTTGAAACCATCCATTGAGGTTTCCACATGTCCGGCCCTAAGGAAGCCACCCCTCCTGAGGTTGTCCCTAGCAAATGCCTATAGAAGGCATCAATATGAGCATGGAGCTCGGCTTCCCCCATGTATAAGTTATCCCCATCCGAAAGAGCTCGTGCACCTACGTCGGTGGCCATTAGCCACCGCGTGAAAAAATTCCGTGCTAGCGTCGCCTTTTAGGATCCATCGTTGTTGGCCCCGCTGCCGCCAGTACATATCCTCACATGCTAATACGAAAATCATCTCCTCTTCCACCACATAGCGTCGAGCCCACTCATCATGTGATAAGCCTACATAGTCAGCTTGGTTGTCTAATTGCTTAATCTCGTTTAATAGGGCCACTTTCCGCCAAACTAAATCACTCCCAATGTTGGCACCCCACCCTCGCAAATGGTGACGAGCCCTACGAATACAGTGCTTCCACTTATCCAAGGCATCACATAACAGGCCATATCGATGGGGGCGGTTTGTCCTGGCAGCACCCCAAAGCCTTTTGATCATCTCCACGAATCCTGGGTGATATAACCACTGCTTCTCAAAGAAGAATTGTTTAAGTGATCTTCGGCGATTCTCTCCCGACTGCAAGATGAGCGGGTAGTGATCCGATCCCAACCGTGTCTCCGCTGTGAGAGAGCTTGCCGGGAACATTGCCTCCCAATCCATAGAAACAAACACGCGGTCAAGCACACTTCGGACCGGATTGTCTTGGTTGTTGGTCCATGTATATCTAGCCCCCACTCATTGAAGCTCGATAAGAGCTAATTCAGCCATCCATTCTTAAATAAATCCATCAATCCTCTATCGCTAATGATTTGGTTGCTTTTATCCTCCACACACCGAATTAAATTAAAATCCCCCCTATGACCATTGCGCCCGTAGCGCTCGAGATTTTTTGGTACAATTCACTCAAGAATTTGTGAGACCTAGCGTGGTCGGCTGGCCCGTATACCACCACCAGTTCCCATCTCCGATTATTGTCGAGCTGGAGCAACTCCACTGCCAAGAAAAACTCCCCCCTAGAGAACGCTATCACATCAAATGTATTTTTATTCACCCCAAGAAGAATGCCGCCCGATCTACCATTTGCTGGGACCCATTCCCAACGAAATGGAAGAGCACCTGCCAAAGAGTCAAGCTCATGCTGCAAGAAGGATGACCGGATTGTTTCCTGTAGCCCCACAAAGTCTAGGTGTTGGTCACGACTATATTGGATCAACTGTCTTCTTCTATCCCGATGACCAAACCCTCAAAGATTCCAGATAATACCCCTCATTGCTCCCCAATGGGGGACCAGGCCCCTGCCCCTTCGATTATTTGGGATATCTGGGCAGTCGTGCCCCTGGCTCTTCCCCGACCACGACTGCGGCCCCGACCCATTCCGCCAGCACGACCTGAGACGGCCTAACCTGGTGGTGGTGCCTTCATCCTGGCACTAGCGTCAAGTTCAGATGCGGTCGCCTCGGCCACACGCGTTTGCTCCAAATCGTGCACGCAGTGGCCTCTGCAATTTTGGCTTGGGCCTCTTCTTGAGCCCGAAAACAATCCAACCCCTCTATTGGGGACCGATCCTCGGATCCTAAGATCACGTTACACTCTTTTGCAACCCGAAGGAGGTGCGCATCCAACACAAGAGCTAAAACTTTAAAGGATGGCATTGAGCGGGTGATCGGTTCGGAAGTTATACCTTGCATGGATTTGTTTGCTTTGAGTGCCATGGCCTTGTCCATCATCTTGGAGGCCTTGGAAGCCGCCGCCCTCTTGTTTGTCCGGGAAGCGCGAACCGGAGATATTGCAGGACCCGACTCGGCCATCCTCGCCACCTCCGGCGTGCCCACTTGCGCCCCGGGGGTCACGGCCTTGTCTCGGGTCCGGGTCTTCTGGATGTCTTCACGGATGCGCTCGAAGGCGGCAACACACTCTTCAACAGGCATGAGGTTGTCGGTGAAGTCCTCCCCCAGGAAGCTGTTGTCGAGATGAATAGGTGAAACAACATTCACCCGTGCCGAGAGCGTCCCCCCCCCCCCCCCCCCCGAGGGTCGCCGTCGAGGTCGCTGAACCGAGAGTTGGGGAGGAGCACGGTGTAGCAGGTCGAATAAAAATGTATCAAAGAAAATAAAAATGTATCAATAGAAACTAGAGTAACTTTTCTCAAAGAAAATAAAAATGTATCAATAGAAACTTGACAGGATGGATTTCACCTGATATGTTTTATCAAAAATTATCAGCCGCAAGGTTGCAGCAACGATGACAGAGGTGGCGGCTTAAAGCGCGGCTCCGGGAATCCTCCGGGTCATGTTGACCATTGAAAAAAAAATTGCAGCCTAACTCTTTCTTTATTCCACCGGGTTAAAACTTCCCCTCATTGGGTGCGTCAGCGAGTCAGGTGATGGAGACGGCGGCTTGAAGCCATTGGGCGCGGCGGCTTAGAGGCAAGGCCGAGCGGGGTACACCGGAGCCGGCCGGGGATCGACTTAGTCCGGGCGCATGGACGGCGGGTCGAGGCAAGCGCCTCAGAGACAGCCAGGCGGCTCATGGCGCGTTTGCCAGGGCGAGAGACGCCAGGGAGCAGGTGCTCGGGAAGGCCACAGGCTCCGGCGGAGGGGCCGCTCGGCGAGTTGACGTCGCAGCTCAACGACGGTGGCCGGCGGCTTGGCTAGGTGCGTCCCGAGGCTGAGGAGGCTCAGAGTGGAGATGAGTCGGCGAGGCGGCTTGGGTCGTGCTGTCTGGCGCACCGGCATGTGAGAGGAGCACTCAGCGGAGGCCCGCCGTGAAACGGAGCAAAGCGGGTCGACCGCGGTAGAAAGCGGCGGCTCGACACCTGCTCCAGCGAGGGCGGCTCTCGGGCGGCTGATCGTCGCGAGGAGGCCCGCCGGCGCGGGGCAGCTTGGTGGCAAGTTGAGCGCGTCGGGCGGCGGCTCTCCCGTTTCAGTTGAGGCGGCCAGCGGCTCGGACTGAGGTGGCGCAAGGCCGTGGAGATGCCCTGAAGGCAGGGCCGCGTAGGCCTTGAAGCGGGCCGCGGGGCGAGGCTGGCGAGTCACTCGACGGTGGCACAACAGAGAAGGAGCCGACGGGTCAGCGCAGTGTGGAAATCGGAGCAAGGCGTGGCGGCTCTGAAGCCAGTGCGAGGCAGGCACAGCAGAGGAGGGCGGTGGCTCTAGGCCGGACCGCGGCAGGGGCGGTGGCTTAGAGCAGAGGAGGTGGACCAGTCTGGTACGGCCAGCTCAATGCGAGCAGCTCCGGGCGTCGTAGGCGCATGGAGGTGGTTCGCCGTGAGGACAGGAGCAGCACAGGATAAGGTGGCTCAAGGCGAGGCAAGGCGCAGGCGCGGTCGGGGTCGACCCGGCAGGCGGGTCACGGGCGTGGGTTGGAGAGTCACGGCGGCGACTTCGCAACAGAGGCGACGCGGTGGCGACTTCGCAACAGAGGCGACGCGACGGATGAGGCGGCTCACAGGCCAGGCCACGGCGGCTCCAGGTGGTGGTGCTCGCGGCAACTTGTGGATGGCAGTCGACGGCTTGGGGACAGTGGCTCTGAGTAGGCCACGACGAAGACAGCAGCTCGGAGTAGGCCACAATGGAGGTGGAGCTCGCGGCGGCTCAGCAGAAGCGCAGACCGGGTTAGAGGCAAGGAGAGGCCACGGCGGCTTCATGGCAAGGCACGGCTGAGCCGGCGGCGGGCTGGAAAAACGCCGGTGCCGCGGGGCTGGAAAGACGTCCTGTGGAGGGGCGGCTCACGGCGGAGGAGTGGCTCCGGGCCGGTGCAACGGAGATAAGGGGAAAAAATTCCGTGCAGACCGGTTGTAAACCTCCATCCGTGCATACCCGGAGCCATCAGCTGCCACGTGTCCAGCCAGAAAATCGGACGGCGCACTCCATGCGCTTCTTCCGTCGGCTCGACAGCGGTCGCTCGGCTCCCGATCGTGAATGTTCCCAGCTCGTTTCCTTCGGCTCAGGCGGCTCAGGAAGCCCACGATCATCTCCCCACGAGAACGGATCTGGCGAGCAGACTAGCGGCGACGGCACTTTCCTCCACCCCCTGTCCGCGGCTGCGACGTAGCCTCCGCCGTCGACGCGGCCTACTCACCATCACCGTTGCCTACAAGATGTCGTTAGAGAAGACTACGGATCACGCGGATCTGGCGCACATGTTCGAGTTGTTTGATTGAAACTGGCGACAACATCACACGGGGGAGCTGGAAGACTCCCGCCGCCAAGCTGGGCAACCCTATGCCGTGTATCATTGGATTTGTGACGTGTATCTCATGTATGATGCTTGATTAATCTTATAATGCTTGCTTGATGCGTGCATCTTTTTCTGTCCGTGTGATCTATGTGTATGCACTGACTTGTCCAACGCCTGGGAGGGGGCTGAGGGAGGCGCGGGTGTGTCGGCTGGACCTGGAGACGACGGCGGTGGAGATGGTTGAGTGTTGGAGAGCGGATGGGTAGTCTACCATGGCAGCATGATCTCAGGAGCAGATGCTGGTTCGTCCGACATGGCCGCCGAAGCACAAGTCGCAGGCTTGTGAGCCGAGCGCGGGGATACAAACGAGCCGAGGGAGGCAGTTAGAAGTGGGCGAACAATCGACATGCGATGCATCGGAAGGACACGTGGCAGCAGATCCCCTTATGTACGCACGGGAGCCAGTTTACAACCGGTCTGCACGGAATTTTTGAAAAAAATTCCGTGCAGACCGGTTGTAAACCTCCATCCGTGCATACCCGGAGCCATCAGCTGCCACGTGTCCAGCCAGAAAATCGGACGGCGCACTCCATGCGCTTCTTCCGTCGGCTCGACAGCGGTCGCTCGGCTCCCGATCGTGAATGTTCCCAGCTTGTTTCCTTCGGCTCAGGCAGCTCAGGAAGCCCACGATCATCTCCCCACGAGAACGGATCTGGCAAGCAGAGTGGCGGCGGCAGCACTTTCCTCCATCCCCTGTCCGCGGCTGCGACGTAGCCTCCGCCGTCGACGCGGCCTACTCACCATCACCGTCGCCTGCAATATGTCGTCGGAGAAGACTACGGATCACGCGGATCTGGCGCACATGTTCGAGTTGTTTGATTGAAACTGGCGATAACATCACACGGGGGAGCTGGAAGACTCCCGCCGCCAAGCAGGGCAACCCTATATGCCGTGTATCATCGGATTTCTGACATGTATCTCATGTATGATGCCTGATTAATCTTATAATGCTTGCTTGATGCGTGCATCTTTTTCTGTCTGTGTGATCTATGTGTATGCACTGACTTGTCCAACGCCGGGGAGGGGGCTGAGGGAGGCGCGGGTGTGTCGGCTGGACCTGGAGACGGCGGCGGTGGAGATGGTTGAGTGTTGGAGAGCGGATGGGTAGTCTACCATGGCAGCATGATCTCAGGAGCAGATGTTGGTTCGTCCGCCATGGCCGCCGAAGCACAAGTCGCAGGCTTTGGAGCCGAGCGCGGGGATACAAACGAGCCGAGGGAGGCAGTTAGAAGTGGGCGAACGATCGACGTGCGACGCATCGGAAGGACACGTGGCAGCAGATCCCCTTAGGTACGCACGGGAGCCAGTTTACAACCGGTCTGCACGGAATTTTTTTTCCGAGATAAGCCGAGGAGGCGGTTCTGCGAGGTCAGGCTGCGGCGGCGGAGTCCTTCCCTGCCTCCGGATCGTGGTCAGACCCGCGAGTCTACGTCCGTAGTAATTTTTCTTCCATATTTCTTGTCTCGGTCTCCTCGTAGTTTCTTTGGGGGCGTGCACCAATCGGAGGTTACCAAAGGAAAGAAACTATTTTGGCTTTAGTTCACGTATATGAATCGAAGATGCCCCAGTATTCGAAAGAGAAAAGTGCATATTTCAACCTTGAACTCTAGCTTTAGTTTAATCTACAACCCCGATCTCTAAAACCGTCTAAGCCTCAACCCTGAACTATCAATCAAAATCATCTAAGATTCAACACTGAGCCTGGTTTTGACCTGTTGACCGTCCAGTCAGCATGCCACATCAGCAATACTGGTCATAACGCTGTTCGTAATCTGGAATTTTCCCCAAAAATTGAAAGTTTCATTTTCTGGATATTTTTTTCCAAAAATCCGAAAATAAACAAACTGGAATTATGATCAGAGTACAACGGGACTGTTCTAATCTGGAATTTTCCCAAACAAATTGATAGTTTCATTTTCTGGAAAAAATTCCCCCAAAAAAAGGAGCATGAACAGCGAACAGTGGTACTGTTCATAACACTAGAATTTTCCCAAAAAATTGAAAGTTCTATTTTCTGGGGAAAAAGCTCCCGAAAAGGACTGTTCACAAGGCCAGTTTTTTTATTTCCGAATTTTTGGGGGAATTTTTTTCCCAGAAAATGAATTTTCAGAGTTTTGTGAAAACTCCATATTTACGAACAGTGCTATGAAACAGTATCGCTGAGGTGGCACGCTGACTGGACGGTCAACAGGTCCAAACCGGTCAACAGGGTCAAAATCAGGCTCAGGGTTGAATCTTAGACGGTTTTAGAGTTCGGGATTGTAGATTAGACTAGGGTTAGAGTTCAGGATTGAAATATGCACTTCTCTCTATTTCATCAGACAAATGTACTCGACATGCTTACTATGTGCCAGCGATATGACGAGTCACATCTTCTGATTGATCACCTCCGAATATCTTCGCTAAGCCGAAGTCAGAAATCTTAGGATTGTAATCGACATCTAGTAGTATATTGCTCGCTTTGAGGTCTCGGCGAACTATCTTCAATTGAGAATCTCCGTGGAGGTATTGCAAGCCTCGAGCGATTCCATTGATTATCTTGAACCTCTTTCCCCAGTCCAGCTCTTTGTTTCTTTCAGAATCTGTGGTTCAAACAAGTGTGTCATTGTAGCATAGATTTTACTAGTCAAGTGAACAAAAATTCCAAGCAAAAAAGAAAAATTAGTAGTGATAAAATCTTACCAAAAAGAATCATATCAAGGCTTCTGTTGGGCATGTATTCATAAACAAGTATTTTTTTTAGAACGAAGACGCTAGAGGTGTCCGGCTTTAAATTAATAAACCCCACAACTTAACAGCGTTTACAGAAGAGTCTAAGAACAAACGGAACGAGCGTGGAGGCTCAGGTCACACGGGCGCGAAGGCACATGAGTTTTGCGGCAGGCCAGAGGCCACAGGCAGTCCACAGCGAGTCTATTACAGGCCAAAGGCCAAGAGCATAGAGCACGCAGGCTCGCTCGCGAGACAAAATAACCACTTCACGACGTAGAAGTGGCGGTCGGCTCCCTAGTCAAAATGTAGACATGGCGAAGATGGTCTTGAGCTTGCTTCATTCTCTCAGCATCCTTGCGCCTCGCCAACGGACTCCACTGCTGCAGAAGAATGTTGCATTTGTAAAGAATATTAGCAGGGTGTGATGGGAAGGTTCCCTCCACTGCTAGTTTGTTCCTGGTGAGCCACAAAGCCCAAGCCAAGGCACCTAGGCAGCTCCAAAGCACGCGCTTGTTGACGCCAGTCATCGATGCAACTATGGCCGCAAGGTCTCCAGTCGAGTGCGGGTCCCAAGTGGTGTTGGTGGCCTCACGGACTGCACTCCAGGCAAAACGCGCTAGAGGGCAGCGGAAGAACACGTGATTCGCATCCTCCATGGTGTTGCAAATTGCGCATAAGCCGAAAGACGGGCCGTTGCGTTTGGCAACATTAGCCGAAGTGGGGAGTCTATTGCAGAAGAGTTGTCAAAAGAACACCTTCATCTTAAGCGGAATACGCGCATTCCATAGGCCCGTCGGCATTGGGAAGGCCGGGCCCTGGCCCTGGCACAACCTGCGGTACAGAGACTTGACCGTGAACTTGCCGGACGAGGTGAGAGCCCAGGTGACCGTGTCGGCGGAAGTGGACAGCGTCACCGATTGAATAAGAGCAAGCAAATCATCTAACTGAGCTTGTTCTGGACCTGTTAGCTCTCTACGGAAATGGATGGCCGGAGGGCTTGAGGCAAGTGCCGTCGCTACCGTCTGCTCCGGGTTGACAGCCAGGACGTACAGGTCCTGAAATTGGGCCCAGAGGGGCTGCCCTCCTACCCACAGATTGAGCCAGAAGCGGGCCGAGCGGCCGTTGCCAATGGCGAATTTGGCGCCAAGTGCAAAAGCCGGGCGAACCGCGTGTAGATCATTCCAGAAGGGTGAGCCCCGCGCCCTTCCTTCGAAGAAGTTCCCGTTCGGGAAATATTAAGCGCGTAACAGATCAGCCCACAGGCCCATCGCCCCCTGCGACAGTTTCCAAATCCACTTGCACATAAGTGCAATGTTTAGGATCCGGCTGTTTGTGATCCCTAGCCCCCCCCCCCCCAGGTCCTTTGGACGACACACCGCATCCCATCTGACTATGTGGTACTTGCGTTTTGGTCCCGCCCCTTCCCAAAAGAATCGGGACCTGGGTGTGTCCATCTTGGCATGAACGCCTTCTGCCAGGATGAACAACCCCATTGCGAACTGCGGCAGCGAGGATAGGCTCGCATTCGTTAGTATTAGTCTAGCTGCGGAGGACAGGAACTTCCCCCTCCACGGACACACCCGCCCTCCCACCTTCGTCCAAAGCGGAGCCCATCCGTCTATCGAGATACGTTTGGCATCCAATGGGAGGCCCAGGTAGGAAAACGGGAGTTTGCCTAGTTTGCAGTTGAGCTGGTCCGCGATACGACTGCTCTCGGATGGATCGAGCCCCATGGGCATCACTTCACATTTGTGAAAGTTGATCTTGAGCCCCGACATGAGTTCGAAGCTAATCGACAGCGCTTTGATCATGGCCACGCTGTGTAGGTCCGGTTGGAACAACAGAAGCGTATCGTCCGCATATTGTAAGTGTGAAATCCCCCCTGGGATAAGGTGCCCCAACACCCCTTTGATATGACCTGCCTCCGTTGTTTTACGTAGCAAGGACGCAAGCGCATCTGCCACGAAGTTGAACAAGAGTGGTGACATGGGATCACCCTAGCGTAAGCCACGCTTGTTCCTGAAGAAGTGCCCTACTTCTCCGTTCACCGAGACCGCAGTCTGGCCCCCCGAGACTAACTGCATGACTCTGTGAACCCACATCGACGAGAAGCCTCGACTAGTGAGAATTTGTCTAAGGAAATCCCACTTGACGCGGTCGTAAGCCTTTTCGAAGTCGAGTTTGAGTAAAATCGCCGGTTCGTGCGTGCGTCTAAGTTCGTGAAGTGTCTCTTGCAACGCTAACGGTCCCCCCAAAATGTTTCTACCGCGGATGAAAGCAGATTGGGATCGGCTGATGGTGCGATGGGCGATCGGAGTAAGCCTAGTGGCACACCCTTTGGCGCAGATTTTGAAAGGCACATTAATGAGCGCAATTGGCCTATATTGGCGGATGTTATCCGCACCAGGCACTTTCGGGATTAACGAGAGCCCTCCGTAGTTTAACCTAGCTATATCCACAAAACCACGCATGAAGCCATTGCACACCTCGAAGATGGGTTCGCGCAACAGTGGCCAAAAGTGTTTGAACATCGCCACCGGCCACCCGTCGGGCCGCGGGGCCATGTCTATTTTCATGCTTTGGATTGCATCGTCAATTTCCTTGGGGAGAAACGCGAGCCCCAGCTCTTCGTTCTCCGACTCTAAGACTTTTTGTACTGGAAGCCAAACGTCCTCGCGCAGCCGCGCGCGTTGTGGCTTGTCAGTCCCCATCAAGCTGATGTAAAAGTCGTAGATGTGTTTGCTAATCTCCGATTGCTGGAGAAGGAGCCCCTGCTCCGTCTGCGGTCTAAGGATTAGGCATTTCCTGCGGCGACCATTCGCATACGCGTGGAAATAGCCAGTGTTCGCATCGCCCTTGAGTGTCCACTTGAGGCCTCCCGTATGCCTCCAATATTCCTCCTCCGATCGAAGCAATGCTTCGACTTGCCCTTCTAAGGCATATCGGTGCGCCCATTCTTGCTCCGAGAAAGGGCGCGGGTCTGCTTGGGTATCGAGGAGTGCAATCTCATCGAGAAGTCGCGCCCTCAATACTTTGTCGTCACGCCCCTGGTTCGCACCCCATCCCTTGAGGCTTGCGCGAAGGCGTCCCCCGACCGCGGTCCAAAACTCCATAGGGCCGCGCTGCCGGCCCGTGGCTTGAACACACCTCAGCCATCTTTCCCTAAAGATAGTGTCAAAGTCAGGGACCTCGAACCACGCCGTTTCGAAGAAGAAACGTGGGCTGCGACGGATCCTATCTTCCCCTGAAGATAAGATAAGTGGAGCATGATCCGAGCCGATCCTTGTTTCTGCAAGGAGCGAACTTAGTGGAAACACCACTTCCCATTCCGGAGACATGAAAACGCGATCCAAAACGGATCGCACCAGGGCTAGTTGCTTGTTGGTCCAAGTGTACCTTGCCCTAGTCCTTGTCACTTCCCTAAGTGACATCGACGCAATTGCATTATTAAACATGGCCACCCTTGGCCAGTTGATATTATCATTGTTTTTGTCCTCGCCCGAACGGATGAGGTTGAAGTCGCCACCCACCAATAGAGGGATTTGGGTTGCGGCTATTGCCAACACCTTGGCTTCGAGTTCTCCCAGAAACTCAGCCGAGCGTGAGTGATCTGCTGGTCCATAGACTTGCACGATCACGAGCTCGCGAAGCGAGGCTCTCACACGTATATTGGCAGCGATAAAAAAGGTGCCGACCTCCCAAGATAACACCTCATAAATGGCACTACAGAAGCCAAGCAACATGCCACCCGAATGGCCGTTTGCCGGACTGTGTTGCCACATAAAACGCTCAAGGGGATCTATGGCTAAGATGTCTTGGTGGCGACATTCAGATTTAATGGTTTCCTGGAGCCCTACGATATCTATCCCTTCTTTTCTGATGTAATCTCTAAGTTGGGTGCGCCGCCCCGAGTGGCCGAAGCCACGGATGTTCCAAATAAGCACCCGCATCTAGATGACGCGGTTTCGCAGGCGCACACCCCTGGAGGTGATCGCCTTGGCCACGCGCCTCACCTTGCCACAGCGAGGCGAGGGAGGAGCGGCAACCCCTGTTGCTGTCTCCCCTTCGGGCCGGAGCATTAGCGACGTCGAGGGCTCATCCTCGACAGCCAAACGCTCCGCGTGTTGAGCAGCCGCCGCTGCGAGTGCCGCCTGTGCCATCTCCTTTGCGCGCACCAGCGAGATGAGCTCGCGAACCCCGCCCTCCCCCATCGGTTCAACCCCACTCTCTACCAACACCTCACCCAGATGATCGTCCGAAAAAGTGTCCAGGATCGAAAAACGGGGCAGTGGATTACCTGAGGTTTCCAGATTCTTCTGTGCTTGGAGGATTTGGGCGCGTTGGAGCGAAGGCATGTTCCCTTTGGCGCCCTTGGCACGCACACTGACTCGCACAGGAGCCACCTGCCCATCCACGACGGCCTTGGAACGCTTGGCCTTCGGGAAAGTCGCCGTCTTGGACGCCTCCAGCGCGATCGGGGCCGAGCTGGGCACAGCCAACGCCATCACCGCCTGACGAGGCGTCGCCGGCGTGCCATGGAGCTCCGCTGCACGCCCGGCCTCCGCGCTGACCTTGCGCACGGCCACCTTCAAGTATTTTCTCTTGTTCTCCAAGCAAACACCAACAAGTCTCACAAGATTCTTATGGTGAAACTTGGTAACTAGAACCAGTTCACTTTTCAGCTCTCCTATTCCTTGTCTGGATGTCTGACCAAGACTTTTCACGGCTATTTCTTCGCCGTCAGGTAGGACTCCCTATCAAAGTAAAGATACTTAGTCCTCTGCAAAAAACATAACAGACAAAGCTACGTTTCCCCCCACTAAAACTTGAGCTATAAATGGTGTATTTCTGTACCTTATAAACCATACCAAATCCTCCTTTACCAAGCATTTTGCTGTTGTCAAAGTCATCGGTGGCAATTCTCATTGTTGCTAGATCGAGAAGAAGCGAATCGATGTGTTGAATATCATCTGAGGTAGCTGAATATGTTGAAGAATAAGTAGACAATGATGAAAAACAAAGTTTTGAGCTCTTTAGAAAATATATGATTCTGCTCCAATGTACGGATAACCTTCGGTTTAAGATTTAAGAAAGTGATAACATACTAAACAAGTTCTACTATGCACTGATCTAATCACCATCTGATGGATAATCAATTGAGTGATCACTTGACTGGCTATTATTCCATAATTTAAAGTGCTCAAGAGGCCTTACAAGGTAGATAGGCTTCTTCTGGTCTTCTCTTCCTCCAACAGAAAAAGTACACCACAGGGATGGCCAATATGACAGCAATTGTAGGCATCAGAATAGCTAGAATTTTACCTGCACTATTTCTCTTTTTCTCTGCAAGTAAATATATACCATCATGATGGTATACTTGTTAGTTATAACGTCAATCGGGATCTTGTGGTACATATATGTTGCTGGAAAACTTTGTAGTAGGATTTTTCATAAGAAAACCTTGTGAGTTTCAGAGCACACAAACCATTTGCAAGATTGTCTGTATTCAAGGATCATGTTCTTTCTGTATTTGCATCACACTGACAAATAGTTAGCTAGTTTGCAAATGTATATAAATATAGTTCTATCCGGTCGAGCAATTCTATGACTGACACCTCAAGTACTCTGACGAAGCCATGATTCATGTCTTATGATGAGCAGGAATGGAACAAGCCGGTGTTGTTAACTGATTCAGAAGTTATATCAGGATAATTCTGTTTAAATCCTTTTTTTCACAGAAAGTCGAGAGGGACCCGGAAGTGGATTAGGAGCACTCGGCGACGCTGCTCTCCGAAATCTTCACGTCCATTATTGTCACGGGATGGATGTACTTAATGCAGTCTAGTTTTGTTTCTAACTAATACCAGAAGTATACAGCGTAGGAAGAATGAATCACATTTATTTCGGCCCCACAACTCTGACATGGGTTCATGGCACATGCGAGGAGGCTCAGGCTAAGATGGGGTAGAGTAAGTTCGCGGCAATTAAGTGGGAACAGGTAGAGGAATGACGACCATGCACAAAGCACAGGTCAAGGACGACGGCCAAAAGCATGAAGCCCATGACCTCAATCAGGAGCACGGCGTAGGAAGCGGCCAGCTTCATGCTTGGATACAGTACCTCTGGCTGCAGGAATGAAGGCCATGGTGCCGCCGGCATGGAAAGATGCGGTGTCAAAACCGCTGTCGCACGGGTCACGATAAGCTAGAACAGCGACTGTGTCAACTTTCTCGTCATCAACATCATAATCTTGCACTGGCTTTCTTCTCACACATTTCTTGCTGGTCGCAAGACGCAAGACTCAGCGGCTAGGGCAAACGGCGTGTCGTTGGCCGTGTCCACATGGTGCGCGACAAGCTCGGGCGGCTACCTCGTTCGTCCTCAGCGTTGTTCCCCGTCAACGGCATAGTGTTCCTTGTTCATCCTGGCCTTTTCCCACATCCACGTTGTTGAAGGAGGTGACCAGGAGCAAAAAGAGAAGAGGGAAAAGTAGAGAGAGGAAGAAGAACATGAGCAGTGTCACTTATGGTAGAGAAGAAAGGGCGTCCAAGGGAAGATGGCTTCATGAAGGGAGGGAGGGGTGTGGGCACATTGATTACGTTGTTGGGCGCTGGTAGTTGAGGTCTGTGCTCACTGACAACGTCAGTGCGAAGAGAACATTCAATACAAACCTATATTATATGAGATACGTGGTTCAAAATCTCCTAATACAGACTATCTAATATAGCAGTGTAAATCCCAAGGTAAATGAATGGGGCAGATTCCAGTGGGTGTGGTCGCCGTGTGCTCCAATGCAATTTCAAGAGGGACCCCCTTATTCCTAAAAGTAATCATTTGTTCTTGCGTGTTCTTACATATGCACGCAATTGCACATCAAATAACCAATAAAATTCAGATTGCGTAACTGCAGCAAAAACTAGGAGTAAATGATTTCCCTTCGTACAGCCAACTCACCTTCTCCTCCGGTCACCGGTGGCGCGGAAGCAGGTGGCCTCTCTACGAACTGCGGAAGCTGCACAAGCGGTCGGCCGGAGAAGAAAGGGTACACCTCGTACCGGAAGTTGCACCACACCCCGAACATCCCCCCGCCTGTCCTGCCTCTGAACGAATTGGGCAGCTGCCCAATTATGACGCTGAGGCAGCTCCGGCAGTCGTCCGCCGTCTTTTACGGCGCGCACTGCGTCAGCGCGTAAATCTTGGGGTTTCCCCTGTCGCCGAAGCCCTCTTCCCCCGTGCCGAACCGCCTGGAGGAGTCCTCCACCGCGTGGTCCGTGGTGGCGTTGAGGAGCAGCCCGACGGCGGCGTCGAACGCCGGCGTGGCCACGACCCGGGAGCGCAGGAGCGTGTAGCGGTGACGATGTAGTCGTCGTTGAGGAGGAAGTTGCGGTTGGAGAAGCGGAGCTGGCAGAGGTCGTAGAAGATGATGACGTCCTTGTAGAGCGGGCACGCCCGCTGCGCGCCGCGGAAGGCGGCCGCGACGCAGGCCTCGCAGGCGGAGGCGTTGGCGACGTCGCCGCGGCAGAGCGCCTGGCCGTAGACGATGTCTGGCACGTCGCCGACGTATCCGGTGGCGTCGCGCGGGAGACAAGGAGGCGTTCCTGGGGAGGGTGGCGGAGAGAAGATCGCTGTTGGGCTGGTAGGTGCTGTTGGGCGTGTAGTTGCCGCTGGGGGGATAGGGCCCGCAGATCGGCCACGGAGGCAGCTCGTCATCGGCGGCGGCGAGTGGCGCGTGGAAGACGGAGAGGAGGAAGGTGGCAGCGACGCCGGCGAGGTACGGGGACGGGGAGAAGCCGCGGTGGGGTTTGGCCATGGCAATCCTTCAGCGGTGGTTCACTGCCTCGGTAATAAACTGTACAAAAACAAAAACAAAAAGGAAATCAAAAGGAGAAGGGGTCGGTTTTTTCTATCTTTCCTTTTTTTTTTGCATGGAGAGAAGGGGTCGTTCGGGTGTCCGTCCGTGTGTGTATCATTAGCAGGTGGGGTCGGAGGGGTTGACCGTAGCAAAGCATTTGTTGACTGCTACTGTGGCGACCATCTGACGGCTAACGGTGAGCAGCTGTTTCGCGTTGATTGTCAGTTTCTTCAAGTTTTCTCTGTTGCAAAAGAATTCGTAATCGAATAATTGCGAACCATGTACTACTCCCTCCGCCCCCAAGACGTTTCTGACACTACATTAGAGTCAAAAAAAAATTTACATTATAGGACAGAGGGTTTAGTATTCTTATGATGAATTATATCATACGCAAACTTGACGTGTGGCCACCGTCCGTGTTGCTTTTGGTTTGACTGTAATTTGACGGATTACACATCTGGTGTCGGCGGCTCAATAGCAACCCTAATTTTTTTTTAACCTTAAATCTCTCAGATCTTAAATCTGGACTGATAAACTTGAAGCTGATGCAAACCCTTCCAAAACGGTTCTTCTTCATCCGAAAAATTGCAAACTTCTTAATCCCTGCGAAAGATCCCTCCAAGAACTCAATACTACCGTGCGTGAGCCCCACGGTGGGCGCCATTTGTCGTAGTTTTATCACGGCAGATGTCCTTAGTGTGAGAACTTAGTCGTGAGGTCAACGCATCTAATTGGTAGCTTGAGAAGGGTTGAGCGGAACGAGAGACGCGAGATTTTACCTAGGTTCGGCCTCTCACGGTGGAGGTAAAGCCTACATCCTGCTTGATTCATATTGATGATGATGATGACGATCTCGGTTACAAGGGCGGGGTTTCGCTACCTCTATCTCAAGAGCATCTGCTTTGATCTTGTCTAAGACTTGTCTACTGAGACGTCTAAAAAACTCTCCCCCTCTTGAGGCGCCCCGCCCCTCCTTATATAAGTTGAAGGGGCGAGTTACATGTAGAGTTCAAGTCGGATTATTAAGACTTAAACTATTCTAACTTCTCACCGTGGGCTTCTTAACGTCTTGGGCTTCTCTCTATGGGCTCCTTAACGTCTTGGGCTTTTTAACGTCTTGGGCTTCTTAACTCCTGGCGGCTCATCTTTGAGACTCATCTCTGTGACTCCATGCATCTGTCGGGTCACAATCTGTCTGCCGGGTTAGAGACTGTCTACAGGCTTACAACTGTCTACCGGGTTAAAAACTGTCTGTCGGGTCTCACCAGCCGGGTCTCACCTGCCGGGTCTCACCTTCCGGGTCTCACCATCCGGGTCTCACTTGCCGGGTCTCACCAGCCAGGTTAGGATCTTAGAGGACTTGACGTCAGGGCGACTTTCCTCAGGGCGGCTTATCCTTATGAGCCGGGTCCTGGTCATGGGGAATATCCCCAACAGTTCAGATTCATGAGATCAAGTTTGGGAGGAGGAGATTCCTCTTTTGGCCCTACACAAGTGATAGTTATTTCTTCATTGTAAAAGTTTCTATAAAGATATTCTCGCAACTTTTCTTTAAGTACATGACCTAGCCCCAAGTTTCCTATAGAAAATTGGTCACTGTGTTCAGAAAGATTTTCAATCAAGATAGGTGGAGGAACCTTTTTTGTAAGATTCTCACTATAAGTTGTATAATCCGTGGATCTTAGTATTCTTACGTCATCTGGATCATAAAGGATTGCTTCTACAGGTGGACACTGATACGTCCATTTTGCATCATGCTTTTATATCGATATTTATTGCATTATGGGCTATTATTACACATTATATCACAATACGTATGCCTTTTCTCTCTTATTTTATAAGGTTTACATGAAGAGGGAGAATACCGGCAGCTGAAATTCTGTACTGGAAAAGGAGCAAATATTATAGACCTATTCTGCACAACTCCCAAAGTCCTGAAACTTCACGGAGAATCATTTTGGAATAAATAAAAAATATTTGGCGAAGAAAGTACCAGAGGGGGCCACCTGCCATCCACAAGGGTGGAGGGTGCGCCCTCCATCCTTGTTGGCCCCCTGGCAGACCCCAGACACCCATCTTCTGCTATATGGTGTGTTTTGACCTGGAAAAAATCAGAAGGAAACTTTCGGGACAAAGCGCCGCCGTCTCGAGGCAGAACCTGGGCAGAACCAATCTAGGGCTCCGGTAGAGCTGTTCTGCCGGGGAAACATCCCTCCTGGAGGGGGAAATCATCGCCATCATCATCACCATCGATTCTCTCATCGAGAGGGGGGTCAATCTCCATCAACATCTTCACCAGCACCATCTCCTCTCAAACCCTAGTTCATCTCTTGTATCCGATCTCTATCTCAAAACCTCAGATTGGTACCTGTGGGTTGCTACTAGTGTTGATTACTCCTTGTAGTTGATGCTAGTTGGTTTATTCGGTGGAATATCATATGTTCAAATCATTAATGATAATTATACTCCTCTGATTATGAACATGAATATGCTTTGTGAGTAGTTACGTTTGTTCCTGAGGACATGGGAGAAGTCTTGTTATAAATAATCATGTGAATTTGGTATTCGTTCGATATTTTAATGATATGTATGTTGTCTTTCCTCTAGTGGTGTTATGTGAACGTCGACTACATGACACTTCACCATGATTTGGGCCTAGGGGAAGGCATTGGGAAGTAATAAGTAGATGATGAGTTGCTAGAGTGACAGAAGCTTAAACCCTAGTTTATGTGTTGCTTCATAAGGGGCTGATTTGATCCATATGTTTCATGCTATGGTTAGGTCTATCTTAATTCTTCTTTCGTAGTTGCGGATGCTTGCGAGAGGGGTTAATCATAAGTGGGAGGCTTGTCCAAGGAAGGGAAACATCCAAGCACCGGTTCACCCACATATCAAATTATCAAAGTAACGAACGCGAATCATATGAGCATGATGAAAACTACCTTGACAATAATTCCCATGTGTCCTCTAGAGCGCTTTGCTTTATATAAGAGTTTGTCCATGCTTGTCCTTTGTTACAAAAAGGATTGGGCCACCTTGCTGCACCTTCTTTACTTTTGTCACTTGTTACCCATTACGAAGTATCTTATCGCACAACTATCTGCTACCGATAATTCCAGCGCTTGCAGAGAATACCTTGCTGAAAACTGCTTGTCATTTCCTTCTGCTCCTCGTTGGGTTCAACAATCTTACTTATTGAAAGGACTAGATAGATCCCCTATACTTGTGGGTCATCAGGCACTCACTACTTATTAGCAGTAAGCAAATATCTCTCTCACCTCTTTCGTTAAGTGGTCAGATTCATGAACTAGAAATATTGTAGCCAAATGTTTAACAGAAGGATTGTGAATGTTGGAGAATTCTAGTAGCACTCTTTGTATAGCAGGATGCATGTGGACAAATTGTCTTTCAAATTCTACTATTAGTAAAGATAGAACATCTACAAAGCTAGTGGTTCTAGCAAGAATGGATCCTCCCATCATAGGTACAAAGCTCGCACAAATAAATAAATCTTGGATAACACTCATCCCAGTAATGTCACCACTACCTATTTAGAGTCTTCTAGTATG
The DNA here is from genome assembly GCA_963921465.1 of Triticum timopheevii. NCBI lineage: Eukaryota > Viridiplantae > Streptophyta > Magnoliopsida > Poales > Poaceae > Triticum > Triticum timopheevii. The sequence goes on along the minus strand of OY997264.1, from coordinate 165,703,133 downwards.
CATAGTGGTTTTTTTCTTTACTCTAGGATCGTCATCGGCAAGATTATCAAATACTTCTTTATGAACTTTATCATTAACAACCTCATCAAAGCTTCTTTTAGGATTTTCATCTCTTACCAGATATAGTAATATAGCTTGATGATCATAAGGTTCCGCACTAGTGGTGGGAACAACATTAACTCTCTAGTCAGACATAATAGCAATTCAAGCAAGATAGGACATAAGTTATTTTTGGTATTTTTTTATTTTTCTAACAGAAACTAATGAAAGCAAATACAAGCAAGTAATAAGTAGAACAAGTAAATGATAATGTGTGTGAAGGGACCTTGAGTTGATTGATGAAGTCTCCCCGGCAATGAGGCCAGAAATTCTTCAGCTACTTGTGATAGGCGTTGGGATTTCCCTGAATAGGAAGGGTGAAGTAGTATAGTAGAAGAAAGTATTTTCCTCAGTTAACCAAGGTTTATCGAACCAATAGGAGATTCACACAAATAACCTTTAGCAGTACCTTCACACACACAAACAAATAGTTGCACCCCACGCGGGCAAGAGGGTTGTCAATCCCCTTATACTCCTTAATTGCAAGTTTAATTCTGACAGTGGGAGATATATAAATTGCAAAACTAAAGAAAAGTAAATAAGTTACAACAAGGAAATTACTGCTTTAGCAACATGATTTAGATGGACAAGGTAATTTCTGCAAGCACTGAAATTGTTGGTAGCAAGTTGATTGATAGCAAGATAATTTGTAACAAGTGACAACTAGCAATAGTAACAATAGGTGCATCAAGATAGCCCAATCCTTTTGTGGCAAAGGACAGGCCAGAACGATCTATTATAATAAGTAAAGTGTTCTTGAGGACACAGGAATTTCATCTAGTCACTTTCATCATGTTGGTTTGATTCGCATTCGCAACTTTGATAATTTGATATGCGGGAGGACCGGTGCTTGGGTGTTGTTCTTACTTGAACAAACCTCCCACTTATGAATACCCCCTCTCGTCAGCATCCGTGCTACCTCTTGAGCATGCGTTGGTTTTCCCTTAAAGAGGAAAGGGTGATGCAGCAAAGTAGCGTGAGTATTTCCCTCAGTTTTTGATAACCAAGGTATCAATCCAGTAGGAGGCTACATGCAAATCCCTCGTACCTGCACAAACAAATAAGAACCTTGCAACCAACACGATAAAGGGGTGGTCAATCCCTTCACGGCCACTTGCAAAAGTGAGATCTGATAGAGATAATAAGATAAATATTTTTGGTATTTTTATGATATAGGAAAGTAAAGATTGAAAAATAAAATAGATCGGAAACTTATATGATGGAAAATAGACCCGGGGCCCATAGGTTTCACTAGTGGCTTCTCTCAAGATAGCATAAGTATTATGGTGGGTGAACAAATTATTGTCGAGCAATTGATAGAAAAGCGCAAAGTTATGAGAATATCTAGGCATGATCATGTATATAGGCATCACGTCTGCGACAAGTAGATCGAAACGATTCTGCATCTACTACTATTACTCCACACATCGACCGCTATCCAGCATGCATCTGGAGTATTAAGTTCATAAGAACAGAGTAACACATTAGGCAAGATGACAAGATGTAGAGGGATAAACTCAAGCAATATGATATAAACCCCATCGTTTTATCCTCGATGGCAACAATACAATACGTGCCTTGCTGCCCCTGCTATCACTGAGAAAGGACACCGCAAGATTGAACCCAAAGCTAAGCACTTCTCCCATTGCAAGAAAGATCAATCTAGTAAGCCAAACCAAACTGATAATTCAAAGAGACTTCTAAAGATAACAAATCATACATAAAAGAATTCAGAGGAGATTCAAATATTGTTCATAGATAATCTTGATCATAAACCCACAATTCATCGAATCTCGACAAACACATCGCAAAAAGAATTATATCGAATAGATCTCCAAGAAGATCAAGGAGAACTTTGTATTGAGATCCAAAGAGAGAGAAGAAGCCATCTAGCTAATAACTATGGACCCGAAGGTCTATGGTAAGCTACTCACACTTCATCGGAGAGGCAATGTTGTTGATGTAGAAGCCCTCCGTGATCGATTCCCCCTCTGGCAGAGCGCCGGAAAAGATCCCAAGATGGGATCTCACGGGTACAGAAGGTTGCGGTGGTGGAAATAGGGTTTCGTGGTGCTCCTGGATGTTTTCAGGGTATATGAGTATATATAGGTGAAGGAAGTCGGTCAGGGGAGCCACGAGGGGCCCACGAGGGTGGGGGCGCGTGTACCCCCCTGGGCGCGCCCTCCTACCTCGTGGCCTCCTCGTTTGTTCCTTGACTTCCACTCCAAGTCTCCTGAATTGCGTTTGTTCCAAAAAATAACTCTCCTGAAGGTTTCATTCCGTTTGGACTCCGTTTGATATTCCTTTTCTGCGAAACACTGAAATAGGCAAAAAAAACAGCAATTTGGACTGGGCCTCCGGTTAATAGGCTAGTCCCAAAAATAATATAAAAGTGTATAATAAAGCCCATTAAACATCCAAAACAGATAATATAATAGCATCGAACAATCAAAAATTATAGATACGTTGGAGACGTATCAAGCATCCCTAAGCTTAATTCCTGCTCGTCCTCGAGTAGGTAAATGATAAAAACAGAATTTTTGATGTGAATGCTACCTAGCCTAATTCTCAATGTAATTCACTTTATTGTGGCATGAATGTTCAGATCCGAAAGATGCAAGACAAAAGTTTAATATTGACATAAATGTAATAATACTTCAAGCATACTAACAAAGTAATCATGTCTTCTCAAAATAACATGGCCAAAGAAAGTTATCCCTACAAATTCATATAATCTAGCTATGCTCTATCTTCATCACACAAAATATTTAAATCATGCACAACCCCGCTTTTAGCCAATCAATTGTTTCATACTTTAGTATTTTCAAACTTTTTCAATCTTCACGCAATACATGAGCGTGAGACATGGACATAGCACTATAGGTGGAATAGGATGGTGGTTGTGGATAAGACAAAAAAGGAGAAGATAGTCTCACATCAACCAGGCGTATCAACGGGCTATGGAGATGCCCATTAATAGATATCAATGTGAGTGAGTAGGGATTGCCATGCAACGGATGCACTAGAGTTATAAGTGTATGAAAGCTCATCAAAAGAAACTACGTGGGTGTGCATACAACTTGCTTGCTCATGAAGATCAAGGGTAATTTGAGGAAGCCCATCATTGGAATATACAAGCCAAGTTCTATAATGAAAATTCCCACTAGTATATGAAAGTGACAACATAGGAGACTCTCTATCATGAAGATCATGGTGCTACTTTGAAGCACAAGTGTGGTAAAAGGATAGTAACATTGTCCCTTCTCTCTTTTTCTCTCATTTTTTTGGTGGGCTTCTTTGGTCTCTTTTTTTTTATTTGGGCTTCTTTGGCCTCTTTTATTTTTCATAATGTCCGGAGACTCATCCCAACTTGTGAGGGAATCATTGCTTCCATCATCCTTTCCTCACATGGGACAATGCTCTAATACTGAAGATCATCACACTTTTATTTACTTACAACTCAAAAATTACAACTCGATACTAAGAACAAAATATGACTCTATGTGAATGCCTCCGGCGGTGTACCGGGATGCAATGATTCAAGAGTGACATGTATGAAAAAATTATGAATGGTGGCTTTGCCACAAATACGATGTCAACTACGTGATCATGCAAAGCAATATGACAATAGTGGAACGTGTCATAATAAACGGAACGGTGGAAAGTTGCATGGATATATCTCGGAATGGCTATGAAAATGCCATAATAGGTAGGCATGGTGGCTGTTTTGAGGAAGGTATATGGTGGGTGTATGATACCGGCAAAATTTGCGCGGCACAAGAGAGGCTAGCAATGGTGGAAGGGTGAGAGTGCGTATAATCCATGGACTCAACATTAGGCATGAAGAACTCACATACTTATTGCAAAAATCTACAAGTTATCAAAACAAAGTAATACACACATGCTCCTAGGGGAAGGGTTGGTAGGAGTTAACCATCGCGCGATCCCGACCTCCACACATAAGGAAGATAATCAATAAATAAATCATGCTCCAACTTCATCACATAACGGTTCACCATACGTGCATGCTACGGGAATCACAAACTTTTAACACAAGTATTCCTCAAATTCACAACTACTCAACTATCATGACTCTAATATTACCATCCTCATATCTCAATACAATCATCAAGTATCAAACTTCTCATAGTATTCAATGCACTTTATATGATAGTTTTTATTATACCTATCTTGGATGCTCATCATTTTAGGACTAAAATTTTAACCAAAGCAATTACCATGCTGTTCTAAAGGTCTCTCAAAATAATATAAGTGAAGCATGAGAGATCAATAATTTCTATAAAATAAAACCACTGTCGTGCTCTAAAAAGATATAAGTGAAGTACTAGAGCAAAATTATCTATCTCAAAAGATATAAGTGAAGCACATAGAGTATTCTAATAAATTCCGATTCATGCGTGACTCTCCCAAAAGGTGTGTACAGCAAGGATGATTGTGGTAAACTAAAAAACAAAGACTCAAATCATACAAGACGCTCCAAGCAAAACACATATCATGTGGTGAATAAAAATATAGCATCAAGTAAAGTTACCGATGGACGAAGACGAAAGAGGGGATGCCTTCCAGGGCATCCCCAAGCTTAGGCTCTTGCCACTCCTTATTCCATAATCCATCAAATCTTTACCCAAAACTTGAAAACTTCACAACACAAAACTCAACAAAAAATCTCATGAGCTCCGTTAGTGCAAGAAAACAAACCACCACTTTAAGGTAATGTAATGAACTAATTATTTATTTATATTGGTGTTAAACCTACTGTATTCAAACTTCTCTATGGTTCATACCCCCCGATACTAGCCATAGATTCATCAAAATAAGCAAACAACACACAAAAACAGAATCTGTCAAAAACAGATCAGTCTTTAGCAATCTGTAACTTTTGAATACTTATGTAACTCCAAAAATTATGCAATAAATTTGTGGACGTGAGGAATTTGTCTATTAATCATCTTCAAAAAGAATCAACCTAAAATCACTCTCCAGTAAAAAATGGCAGCTAATCTCGTGAGCGCTCAAGTTTCTTTTTTTTACAACAAGACCATAAAGCCTTCACCCAAGTCTTCCCAAAGGTTCTACTTGGCACAAACACTAATTAAAACATAAAACCACATCTAACCAGAGGCTAGATGAATTATTTATTACTAAAAAGGAACAAAAAGCAAAGAACAAAAATAAAATTGGGTTGCCTCCCAACAAGCGCTATCGTTTAACGCCCCTAGCTAGGCATAAAAGCGAGAATAGATCTAAGTGTTATCATCTTTGGTATTCAATTCTTCAATAGAACACTTATAACCCTTAGGAGTTTCCTTCGTTTTATTAATGATTAAACTCCTAGGCAAGAAATCAAGAAATTCGTTTGTAGCAAAAGGTTCCTTAATGATGGCGAAAAAGCTGGGGTGAACACTTATTGATTTGGGACCCGCATTTTCCTTACTAGAAGATTCACCCTTTTTTTAGGAACATACATTAATTTTGGCAATTTTGGTAGTAGGAGGAGTTGGAGTATTTTTCACGGATGAAAAGTCAGACCCTAACTTGGTAATAATATCCTCAAGTTTACCGATTCTTGTGGAATCTTGATCTATTCTTTCGTTAACTATAGGTTCCTTTTCTTTAAAAAAATTCAGAGTAACTCCAACCTTAGATCCATATTGGGTAATTTGGTTGTGGATCTTTTTATCCAAATTTTCAATTAACTCTACAGTGGCAACTTTATTTTCAATAATTTCAAGCCTTTGCTTCACATGTTCCAAAGTTAAATCAATTCCATTAACCAAAAGAGGTGGTGGACCAAACAAAGCTATCATAGCATTATAAGAATCGAAAGTACGGCTGCCCAAGAAATTCCCTCCGGTAATGGTATCAAGAATATATCTGTTCCAAGGAGTAATGCCTACATAAAAATTACGAAGAAGAACGGAAGTAGATTGCTTCCTAGTAGATCTATTCTGAGCATTGCAAATTCTATGCCAAGCATCTTTTAGATTTTCTCCCTCCCTTTGTTTAAAATTAAGAACTTCATGATCGGGAGTACAAACAATGATAGAAGGACTAGACATGACAGACGACGACACAAGAAGCAAGAGAAAAGGAGGCAACGGGAAAAAGAGGGCGAATAAAATGGCAAGGGTGAAGTGGGGGAGAGGAAAACAAGAGGCAAATGGCAAATAATGTAATGTGAGGGATAAGAGTTTGTGATGGGTCCTTGGTATGTCTTGACTTGTGCGTAGACCTCCCCGGCAACGGCGCCAGAAATCCTTCTTGCTACCTCTTGAGCATGCGTTGGTTTTCCCTTGAAGAGGAAAGGGTGATGCAGCAAAGTAGCGTAAGTATTTCCCTCAGTTTTTGAGAACCAAGGTATCAATCCAGTAGGAGGCTACACGCAAATCCCTCATACCTGCACAAACAAATAAGAACCTTGCAACCAATGCGATAAAGGGGTTCTCATTCCCTTCATGGCCACTTGCAAAAGTGAGATCTGATAGAGATAATAAGATAAATATTTTTGGTATTTTTATGATATAGGAAAGTAAAGATTGCAAAATGAAATAGATCAGAAACTTATATGATGGAAAATAGACCCGGGGCCATAGGTTTCACTAGTGGCTTCTCTCAAGGTAGCATAAGTATTACGGTCGGTGAACAAATTACTGTCGAGCAATTGATAGAAAAGCGCATAGTTATGAGAATATCTAGGCATGATCATGTATATAGGCATCACGTCCGCGACAAATAGATCGAATCGATACTACATCTACTACTATTACTCCACACATCGACCGCTATCCAGCATGCATCTAGAGTATTAAGTTCATAAGAACAGAGTAACTCATTAGGCAAGATGACATGATGTAGAGGGATAAACTCAAGCAATATGATATAAACCCCATCTTTTTATCCTCAATGGCAACAATACAATACGTGCCTTGCTGCCCCTGCTGTCACTGGGAAAGGACACCGCAAGGTTGAACCCAAAGCTAAGCACTTCTCCCATTGCAAGAAAGATCAATCTAGTAGGCCAAACCAAACTGATAATTTGAAGAGACTTCTAAAGATAACAAATCATACATAAAATAATTCAGAGGAGATTCAAATATTGTTCATAGATAATCTTGATCATAAACCCACAATTCATCGGATCTCGACAAACACACCGCAAAAATAATTACATCGAATAGATCTCCAAGAAGATCAAGGAGAACTTTGTATTGAGATCCAAAGAGAGAGAAGAAGCCATCTAGCTAATAACTATAGACTCGAAGGTCTGTGGTAAACTACTCACACTTCATCAGAGAGGCTATGGTGTTGATGTAGAAGCCCTCCATGATCGATTCCCCCTCCGGCGGAGCGCCGGAAAAGGCCCCAAGATGGGATCTCACGGGTACAGAAGGTTGCAGCGGTGGAAATAGGGTTTCGTGGTGTCCTGGATGTTTTTAGGGTATATGAGTATATACAGGCGAAGAAAGTCGGTCAGGGGAGCCATGAGGGGCCCATGAAGGTGGGGGCGCGCCTACCCCCCCCCCCCCTAGGCGTGCCCTCCTACCTCATGGCTGCCTCATTTGTTCCTTGACGTCCACTCCAAGTCTCCTGGATTGCGTTTGTTCCAAAAAATAACTCTCCCGAAGGTTTCATTCCGTTTGGACTCCGTTTGATATTCCTTTTCTGTGAAACACTGAAATAGTCAAAAAAATAGCAATTTGGACTGGGCCTCTAGTTAATAGGTTAGTCCCAAAAATAATATAAAATGTATAATAAAGCCCATTAAACATCCAAAACAGATAATATAATAGCATGGAACAATCAAAAACTATAGATACGTTGGAGACGTATCAATCCGCAACTACGAAAGAAGAATTAAGAAACAATATAACCATAGCAATAAACATGTGGATCCAAATCAGCCCCTTACGAAATAGCGCTTAACTAGGGTTTAAGCTTCTGTCACTCTAGAAACCCATCATCTAATAACTACTCCGCAATGCATTCCCTTAGGCCTAAAGATGGTGAAGTGTCTTGTAGTCGATGTTCACATAACATCACTAAGGGAATCACAACATACGTATCATCAAAATATCGAACGAATATCAAATTCACATGATTACTTATGACAAGACTTCTCCCATGTCCTCAAGAACAAAAGTAACTACTCACAAAACATATTCATGTTCAAGATCAGAGGAGTATTGAATAGCATAATGGATCTGAGAATATAATCTTCCACCAAATAAACCAACTAGCATCAACTGCAAGATGTAATGAACACTACTATTCACCCACAGGTACCAATCTGAGTTTGGGTACAAAGATTGAACTTAAGAGACGAAAAAGGGTTTGCAGATGAGATGGTGCTGGTGAAGATGTTGATGAAGATTGGTCCTCCCACGATGAGAGGGTTGTTGGTGATGACGATACCTTCGATCTCCCCCCTCCTGGATGGAAGTATCCTCGGCGGAATCGCTCCGCCTGAGAGCAAAAGTGCTCCTGCCCAGGTTCCGCCTCGAGACGAAGGTGCTTCATCCTGAAAGTCCTCTCCTAAATTTTTCTAGGGCAAATGACAATATATACCAGAAGATGGTCGCCAAAAGAGGGCCAGGTGGCCCACTACCTACCAGGGCGCGCCTGCGGGGGGGGGGGGGGGAGGGAGGGAGGGGGCAGGCGCACCCTAGTGCTTAGTGGGCACCTGGATGGCCTCCATGAGTATTTATTTTCTCCAATATTTTCTATATATTCCAAAACAAATCTCCGTAAAATTTCAGCTCATTTGGAGATGTGCTAAATTGGTATCTCTGATATAGCTTTTTCAGGTCCGGAATTCTAGCTGTTGGTATTCTCCCTCTTTGTAAAAACCTTGCATATTACGAGATAAAGGAATTATAAATACTCCCCAAAGTTTTATATTGAATAAAAACACTATAAATAATAGTAGAAAAACATGATGCAAAATGGACGTATCAACTCCCCAAGCTTATACCTTGCTTGTCCTCAAGCGAAAGCCGATATCGATAATCATGTCCACATTTTTAGAGAGAGAGGTGTCAATAAAACAAAATAAGGGCATAGAAGCATCATGATCATTATTATAGTAGCAATAATTATTATCATATCACTTCTTATGAACAAGTAACAATTCATCACCATATCGAAGTATAAAGCATAAACTTTCTTGAGAGCTAACAAACTATGCTTTCAGTCAACAATGCAATTGCAATTCATCATATTTCCAGGAAGGGTCTCATGTCGGAGCTTTATAGCAAGTCCAAATACTCAACCATCATTTAATATTCTATGATTTCTAACACTCACAACATATGTATGGAGCAAAAAGTTTCAGCCAAACACATAGAAAGATAGGGGCTTATAGTTTCGCCTCCCAACTTATTCACCTCAAGGGTTATGTCAATAATAATAACTCATGATTACTCATATCCAACTGGATATATGTGCCTAGATCTTTCCCCACAACATGATGCTTGCAAAAGAGAAAGGTAAAATGATAGAGGAGAAAAACTTTTGGCTCTTGCATAAAAGTAAATACATGAGAGTAAAAGATAGGCCTTTGTAAAGGGAAGTAGAGGTCGTCATGCACTTTTGTTTTTGGATACACAATCTCTTAATGCAAAAGAACGTCACGTTATATCGCCCCTTATCATAGCAACCTTTATTATGCAGTCCGTCGCTTTTATTACTTTGGCATCATAAGTTCATACAACGCTTATTTTCCCTTACAATAAAAGATCAAACATATTTAGAAGAAATTTTTATTGCTTTATGCACTGACGACAACTTACTTGAAGGATCTTATTCTACCCGTAGGTCGGTATGGTGGACTCTCATGGATATAAAATTGGGTTTAAGGGTTTTGGATGCACAAGTAGTATCTCTACTTGGTGCGGACTTTTGGCTAGCAAAGGTATTGGGTAAGCACCACATGTTGGAGGATCCATGATAATATTAATTTTATGTGAATATGAACAAGCATAAATCATTATGTTCTCTTCCTTGTCCAATGTCAACAATTTGGCATAAACTATTTAATGGGGGCTCACAATCATAAAAGATGTCCAGGATAGTGTATTTGCATGTGATTCTTCTCTTCCCTTATTAATTCTTTCATGAATTGCACCATTGAGCAATGCTATGTTTGTCAACTTTCAATAAATTTTACCACTTATACTTTTCCTTGTGTAATTTCATTACTTTCCATAAGATTAGCATATGGTATTTTTCACTATTTTCTTTATTTTGATTGATACAAAAAGTAAAGAAGCAAAAACTCAAACCAATCTTTATTATATAACTCTCACCTCGATTACATAGATAGATAGATCACGAAACTAGCACTCAAAGATAGATCATGCTAAACTTTTATTCAACTAAATCACAAAATAACTAAGGATCAGACTAAAAACTGGTGAAGGTGATAAAAGTGATGGTGATACGATACCGGGGCACCTCCCCCAAGATTGGCACAAGCCAAGGGGAGTGCCCATACCCGTGTACTCAAGTATCCTTCTTTGATGATGATGGTGGTGAAGTGGTGAGCTTCTCTAGTTTACGCCTGAGGCTGAAATTCTCCTCCCTCAAATCATCATTTTCTTGCTCCAGCTTCAATACCCTTTTGCATAGTTTCTTCTTACTATCCTGCAGAAAATGGGGCGACATAAATTGGTTCTTAGACTTGTTTACTGTATTTTGGAAGCTTGACTTCTTGAACTCCACATGCATATCCCCGGGTTGAGGTAGAGGGATGTCCTCATCCGAGCTTGTCTCTTCAGGTTCCTTCAAGTAGGCATCTTTTTCTAGTCTCAACATTGTGCGAGATGAAGCTCTCTCCATCCGAGTCTTGAGAAGACATATTTTCAAATCTGACCAGAAAACAACACGAAACAAGAACACATGATATTTCCGCGATGCGGTGGTCAAATCACCCGAGGGTATATATTGAGAATTTTTATCTTGCAAAACAAGTAAGCCGCAAGAAAATGGATTCAGAAAGGCACACGAGGGTCCCACTACCCACCAGGGCGTGCCTGGGGGGTAGGCGCGCCCTGGTGCCTAGTGGGCACATGGGTTGCCTTCTCGTGCGTTTCTTATTTTTTTTATAATATTCCAAAACTGACAGAAAATATTTTTGCGGAATTTTCGGAGTCGGTTTACTTGCCGTATCACGTACCTTTTCCTTTTCACAGTTCTAGATTGTTCTGGAAGGTCTCTTTTATGTACTCCTTCGGTCTCATGGTTTGGTTAATGTTAGTTTCAACATTAATAGGTGTACATGAAATATAGTGCTTAATTCTTTGTCCATTGACCACCTTCGGATTAGTGCCTTCGGCATTATTGATATTAATAGCTCCAGACCGATAAACCTCTTCAATGATATACGGTCCTTCCCATTTGGAGAGAAGCTTTCCTGCAAATAACTAAAATGGGAATTGTACAATAGAACATCACCCACTTTGGATTCCCGCTTTTCGATTCTCTTATCATGCCATCTTTTAACTTTTTCTTTAATTTAGCATTTTCATAAGCTTGGGTTCTCCATTCATCTAACAAGCTAATATCAAATAACCTCTTTTCACCGACAACTTTGAAATTGTAATTGAGTTCCTTAATTTCCTAGTATGCCTTTCTAAATCAAGAGGTAAATGACACGCTTTTCCATAAACCATTTTATATGGAGACATGCCCATAGGATTTTTATAGGCTGTTCTATAGGCCCAAAGTGCATCATCTAATTTCTTAGACCAATTCTTTCTAGACCTATTGACAGTCTTTTGCAAAATTAACTTTATTTCTCTATTGCTTAATTCAACTTGACCACTAGATTGAGGGTGATAAGGGTATGTGATTCTATGGTTGACATCATATTTAGCAAGCAATTTACGAAAAGCACCATGAATAAATTGTGAACCACCATCAGGCATTAGATCTAGGTACTTGAAACCTGGGGAAGATAATATCTTTACGCATTTTAATGGAAGTGTTATGATCAACACTACTAGTTGGAATAGCTTCTGCCCACTTAGTAACATAATCAACAGCAACCAAAATATGTGTGTACCCATTAGAGGAAGGAAAAGGTCCCATATAATCAAAACCCCAAACATCAAATGGTTCAATAACAAGTGAATAATTCATATGCATTTCTTGATGTCTACCAATATTACCAATTCTCTGATATTCATCACAAGAAAGGACAAACTAATGAGCATCTTTGAAAAGAGTAGGCCAATAAAAACCAGATTGTAATACCTTGTGTGCAGTTTTATCTCCCGCATAGTGTCCTTCGTAGGCCTCGAAGTGACAATTACGTAGGATTTTTTCATGTTCATGCTCAGGTATATAACGTCTAATAATACCATCTACTCTTTCTTTATAAAGATGTGGGTCCTCCCAAAAGTAATGTCTTAAATCAAAGAAGATTTTTTTTCTTTTGTTGATATGTGAAATTAGCTGGTATAAATTTAGCAACGATGCAGTTAGCGTAGCCGTCATATAAGGAGTGTTACGAGTAGCATTAATAACATCTAGTTGTTCATCAGGGAAGCTATGATCAATAGGTAGTGGGTTATCAAGAATATTTTCTAACCTAGATAATTTATCAGTTGCGGGGTTCTCAGCTCCCTTCATATCACTGATGTGCAAGTCAAATTCTTGTAACAAAAGAACCCACTAATAAGTCTAAGTTTAGCATCTTTCTTCTCCATAAGGTATTTAATAGCAGGATGATCGGTGTGAACAATTACTTTAGAATCAACAGTGTAAGATCTGAATTTATCACAAGCAAACACAACTGCTAAAAATTATTTCTCGGTAGTAGCATAATTTCTTTGGGCACTGTCTAGAGTTTTACTAGCCTAATGGATAACATTTAATTTCTTATCAACTCCTTGTCCTAGAACAGCACCTACAGCATAATCACTAGCATCACACATAATTTCAAATGGTAAGTTCCAATCAGGTGGTTGAACAATAGGTGCAGAAGTTAAGGCTTTCTTAAGTGTTTCAAAGACTTCTACACAATCATCATCAAAAACAAATGGAACATCTTTTTGTAATAAATTGGTAAGAGGCCTAGAAATTTTAGAGAACTCTTTAATAAACCTCCTATAGAAACCCACATCACCAAGGAAACTTCTTATAACTTTAATATCTTTAGGACATGGCATCTTCTCAATTGCATTGACCTTAGCTTTATCTACCTCAATACCTCTCACAAATCTTGTGCCCTCGGACAGTGCCTTCATTCACCACAAAGTGGCACTTCTCCCAATTCAAGACAAGATTACTTTGCTCACATCTCTGCAAAATTCGATCAAGGTTGCTTAAGCAATCACCAAAAGAAGTTTTGTAAACAGAAAAATCATTCATGAAAACCTCAACAATCTTTTCACAAAAGTCAGAAAATATAGCAGCCATACATCTTTGAAAGGTAGCTGGTGCATTGCATAAACCAAAAGGCATGCATCTATAAGCATAAGTTCCAAAAGGGCAAGTAAAAGTGGTTTTCTCTTGATCGGCTTGTGATATAGGTATTTGAGAGAAATCAGAATATCCATCAAGAAAGCAAAAGTGTGCGTGCTTTAGCAATCTTTCTAACATTTGATCGATGAAAGGCAAAGGGTAATGGTATTTTCTAGTAGCTTTGTTTAATTTTGTAAAATCAATTACCATTCTATAGCCATCACAATTCTTTGTGGAATAAGTTCATTTGGCATTAGGGACAACAGTAATACATGAAGTGTTCCATCTCCTACATAAGGATCAGCTAGCTGTTTCTCTATCATACCCGAAGGAATCTCATAACCAATATTTTTAATAGGTGCAGTAGGTTGAGGGGCAACTCTTTGTGGTTCTGGTCGAGGTGAAGATACCACGAACAAACCCCTCAAAGGATGATTTTACATAGTGACAAGTAACAGTAAATTTCAGCACGTAATATAAATTTTTCCCTTACCAAATTCCGCTTACCAAAGGCGCTTCACTCCCCGGCAATGGCGCTAGAAAAGATTCTTGATGACCCACAAGTATAGGGTATCAATCATAGTCCTTTTGGTAAGTAAGAGTGTCGAACCCAACGAGGAGCAAAAGGAAATGACAATCGGTTTCCAGCAAGGTAATTTGTGCAAGCACTAAAATTGTTGCTAGCAAGTTGTTTGATAGCAAGATAATTTGTAACAAGCGACAAGTAGCAATAGTAAAAATATGTGCAGAAAGATAGCCCAATCCTTTTGTGGCAAAGGACATGCTGGAACAATCTCTTATAATAAGTAAAGCATTCTGGAGGACACACGGGAATTTCATACGTTAGTTTGATTCGCATTCGCTACTTTGATAATTTTATATGTGGGTGGACCGGTGCTTGGGTGATGTTCTTACTTGAACAAACCTCCCACTTATGATTAATCCCTCTCGCAAGCATCTGCAACTATGAAAGAAGAATTAACATAAAATCTAACCATAGCATTAAACATGTGGATCCAAATCAGCCCCTTACGGAATAGCACATAAACTAGGGTTTAAGCTTCTGTCACTCTAGCAACCCATCATCTAATAACAACTCCACAATGCATTCCCTTAGGCCCAAAGATGGTGAAGTGTCATGTAGTCGATGTTCACAATACACCACTAAGGGAATCACAACATACATATCATCAAAATATTGAACTAATATCAAATTCACATGATTACTTACGACAAGATTTCTCCCATGTCCTCAAGAACAAAAGTAACTACTCACAAAAATATTCATGTTCAAGATCAGAGGGGTATTGAGTAGCATAATGGATCTGAACATAAAATCTTCCACCAAATAAACCAACTAGCATCAACTACAAGATGTAATCAACACTACTAGTCACCCATAGGTACCAATCTGAGGTTTTGGTACAAAGATTGAACACAAGAGATGTACTAGGGTTTGGATATGAGATGGTGTTGGTGAAGATGTTGATGAAGATTGGTCCTCCCACGATGAGAGGGTTGTTAGTGATGACGATAGCTTCGATTTCCCCCTCCCGAAGCGAAGTATCCCCGGTGAATCGCTCCGCCGAAGAGCAAAAGTGCTCCTGCCCAGGTTCCACCTCGAGATGGCGGCGCATCATCCTGAAAGTCCTCTCCTGATTTTTTTAGGGCAAATGACAATATATACTAGAAAATGGTCGCGGGAAGTGGGCCAGGTGGCCCACTACCCACCAGGGCGCGCTTGGGTGGCCTCCTCCAGTATTTCTCTTCTCCAATATTTTATATATATTCCAAAACAAATCTCCGTAAAATATCACCTCGTTTGGAGATGTGCATAATAGGTATCTCTGACATAGCTTTTTCATGTCCAGAATTCCAGCTGCCGGTATTATCTCTCTTTGTAAAAACCTTGCATATTATGAGAGAAAATGCATTAGAAATACTCCCCAAAGTGTTATATTGAATAAAAACACTATAAATAACAGTAGAAAAACATGATGCAAAATGGACGTATCACATAGTTATGATGTTATGCATGGCATGATCAGTACATATGCATTACGTCCATGACAAGAAGACCGTTAAACTTACTGACGTCTACTACTATTACTCCACTTAGAGAGCGCTTCCATGCTTGCCTCTCTACGTATTAAGTTCATGACAAATAGAGTAACGCATGAAGTATGATGACATAATGTAGACAAAATTGTAACGCCCGGAGACCGATGCGCCAGATATCTTCGAGTTATTCGCCGTCGTTGCCATGTCATTTGTTTGTGTGTTGCATGTTCCATGTCATCATGTGCATTTCATCGGCATGTTTTTCAAAACTTGCATCCATTCGGTTTCTCCAAGTTCTCTCCGTTGTCCGTTCTGAGCCAAACCACACTCGCATGTGCCCATCGCACCTCCCAGATCTTGTTTCGTGAGCGGGAGAAAAACGTTCTCGGAATGGGCCGAGAGTTGTCGAGCGGTCTTGGTATATCAGCGATAGACCGCCTGTCAAATTTCGTTCCATTTGGAGGTCGTTCGATGCCCCAACAGTTAACCGCGTTAACCGAAGCCCTCCTTATCTTTGCAGCCCAACACCCCTCCACACAGCCCATCTAGCCCATCTAAGCCACATCCATGCTCTTCACCATCGGATCACGATCGTGTGGGCGAAAACTGCTCCTCAATAGCCCTCTCCTATCTTCCTCTACCTATAAAAAGGCATCTCCCCCTCCAATTTCGGGCAAAACCCTAGCTCCCCTCCTCCTCGCACCGACGGACATGTCCGCCCGTGCCGGACGTGTCCGCTCCGCCATCCCTCGCCCAATCGCCGCCCGCAACGTCAGCCCCGCCGGCCTCCTCTCTCCTCCCCGCCGCTGCGGCCCGCTCGGCCCACGGCCGGCCCGCCCCGGGCCACGCCGAGCCTAAGGCGCGTGCCCCGCGCTCGTCCTCGCCTCCAGCCAGGACCGACCCGCCGCCGGCCGGATCTGGTGGATCCCGTCTGCTGCCGCCTCTGCCGTCCTCGTCGCGCCGCCAGGGACTCCGCCACCGCCCCGATCGGGCTCACGCCGCTCGGATTCGCCGGATCCGTCCGCCCCGCGCCCCGCGCCCCCTCACCGTTGCCCCCGCCTCTCGCGCCGCCTCGTCGCAGCCCGTGCATCGCCGCCGCCGCCTCGCACTCCGCCCCGCACCGCCGACCCACCGCGCCGCTCCGCCGCTGTCCTCGCCGCTCGCCGTCGTCGTCTCCGGCCGGATCCGGCAAGATCCGGCCCGGAACCAGCAGGGTGGACGAGATCCACCACGTCACCCATCCAAACGCTCCCCCATCCCTAGATCCACTCGTCCCCACATCACTCCGTCCCGATTTCTGTGAGGTCGAATTTTCACCAAGTCCTTGAGTTTTTAACTTCATGTGTGCATCTTCACCATATCATCACTATGTGCATATTACTCTATTTTGCGTGTATAATATGTTAAAATATTCATCTCCTGATGCTCCAGACGATGGAGTAGTTTGCATGCATATTACTGTTCATTTTGATGCCTTAATTTTCGTTGCAAAACTGCTAAGTGATATAATCTCCTGCTTGTTAACATCATGTATGCATCTTGTGAGTGCTATAACTTTGTTCCTGTTAATCCTATGATGACGATCTTGATCTACAAATTTTCAGCTCAGAGTGCTCTACATGTTGGTGTGCTTTTCATTCATGTTAAGGGGCACCTTCACATGTTAATCCCTATTGCAAAAGTGCTTGCTGATGTTAAATGCTGAAAATTGTTATAACTTGCCCTTTTGTCTTTTTTATATCTTTATGTGTGATTTTCTTTTGAGCATCATGTCAACATGTTTTAGGAGAATAATTCTGTCATATTTGCAGTGGTGCAATCCATGTATTTTGATATGCCTTTTGGTGAGTGCATCAAGCTTGTGAAGTGGGCTACTTGCTGATAATGTTCTGTCAAGTCTGAACCTGTCATATCATATTGCTATGTTTGCTTGATGCTACCATCAAATACATGCATAATCTGGAGATGCTTAGTTGACATGTTTTGGTTTCCATGTTATGCTCATTCATGCCATGCCATTTTATGCCTTATATATGTCTTGTAGCATGTTTTTTCATTGACATGAACTTGCCTAAATGATGTTCCAGTTTTCTGTTAACTTCATGTTGCCATGTTGTGAGCTTGTTGTTCATTAATCTATGCCTATTCTGGAGATGCTACAGTTACATGAATTGAATTATGCTATGAGTACTTTGACCACATTCCCAGTTTGATAATTTTTGACTTCATAAGATCTCTGTTTCAAGCTTGCAAACATGCTATCATAATGTTGCTGTTTTGCACTTGCTGAAAATGTTTCAACATTCAAATTTGTCTTGTTGATTCCCACTAGTCCATGAGCCATGTGCATATGATGTCTTGATGTTATTTGCTCTTTGTTATGTTTAATTTGATGCCATGCCCTTGGTTGCCATATAAACTTGTGGTAGCTTATCCCTTTCTTGCTCTCAAGTTGCCATCATATTAACTCTGCTCATGCATATGCCCTATTTTTCACCGTCTTAATCTGTGTTATAAACTTGCTTGTTGCATTAATCATATTGGATTAGTCTTGATGCCTATGAACCTGAACCTTAATGATATTTGAAGCACGTAATCTTTACTTTGAGTGCATATCAAGTTTGTGTTCATATGATTCCTGCAGCATTTTGTTTTGATGATCGCAAAGTGCCTAGTTGCTGTTTTGGGCAGATTGTTGTTATAACTTGCTTGGAGTGTATGTGTTGCACTGTTACTCCGTTTAGGGCATGTTCTATATGAAAACTTGCTTAGAATTGCATGTAGTTTCATATTATCTGGTTGCATACATGTTTTGAGGTGTGTGGTTGATGTTTGTATGCATTTTGCATCAATGACATGTTTAACTTGTTTTGCTCATATCTTCTAGGCCGTAACTCTGAATTAAATGAACTTTATATGTAACTTGATTAGAAAAGCATGTAGATCATCTTGGTGCATTTTAACTTGCTGTTTAACAACTTGAACATGATGTGTTATTCAGATCTGGACTAATTTCGAAAATTGCATATGAGGACTTACCGGAGTTATATGTTGTTCCCAGCCTCATTTAAACTTGCTTGCATATGATGTTCTTGTATGCATCATCTCTTGCCATGAGTAGCATCATGTACCTTGTCATGCATCGCACTTGGTTGAGCATCATGCCATGTTTATGTGTTGTGTGTTTATCATGTTGTTTGCTTCTTTCCGGTTATTCTTCTTCTCGATAGTTCCTGTTTCGTTGCGATCGTGAGGATTCGTTCGACTACGCTTGGTTCATCTACGCCTACTCGTATTCTTCATGGACCAAATCTTCTTCCTAGTAGGATTTCAGGCAAGATGACCATCACCTTGGATCTCACTACTATCTTTGCTATGCTAGTTGTCTCGATGCTATCGCTATGTCGCGCTACCCACCACTTGTTTCAAGCCTCCCAAATTGCCATGACAGCCTCTAACCTTTTTCACCATCCTAGCAAACAGCTGTTTGGCTATGTTACCGTTTTGCTCAGCCCTCTTATAGCGTTGCTAGTTGCAGGTGCAGTTGCAGGTTGTTCCATGTTGGGACATGGATGTCATGGATATCTTGGGATATCACAATATCTCTTATATTTAATTAATGCATCTATATACTTGGTAAAGGGTGGAAGGCTCAGCATTATGACTGGTGTTTTGTTCCACTCTTGCCGCCCTAATTTCCGTCATACCGGTGTCATGTTCCTTGCTTTTGCATCCATAACACGGTGAGGATTTATGGGCCCCTCTTGGCAGTTCGCTTTAAATAAAACTCTTCCAGCAAGGCCCAACATTGGTTTTACCATTTGCGTGATAACAACTAAAAACTTGCATAGGGACCGGCTAGCATCCGAGGACTCTTAATCAACCCCCGGGCTAGTGCTCCTCATGAGTGTTGGTCCAAACATGTCAATCGCCGGTGGCCGCCAGGGGCAACTCTGGATTTGGCCTATCGGAAGTTTGGACAATCCGATCGTCGCCTGAGACGAGATATGCGTGGCTACTATCAGGGTGTCGGCACGTCGGGAGGTCTTGCTGGACTTGTTTTACCATTGTCGAAATGTCTTGCGCACCGGGATCCCGAGTCTGATCGGATTTCCCGAGATGGAGGATTGTCTCCGCGGATCATGAGCTTGTCATGGGCTAAGATGGGACACCCCTGTAGGGTTTAAACTTTTGAGAGCCGTGCTCGCGGTTATGTGGCAGATGGGAATTTTAATATCCGGTTGTACAGAACTTGACACCAGATTCAAATTAAAATACACCAACCGCATGTGTAACCGTGATGGTCTCTTTTCGGGTAAGTTCAAGAAGAGAACACGGTGGGGTTATGTTTAAACGTAAGTAGCTCAGGATCACTTCTTGATCATTACTAGTTTGCGACCGTTTGCGTAGCTTCTCATCTTATTTGTGTACTCGTAAGTTAGCCACCATACAATGCTTAGTCGCTTGCTGCAACCTCACCACTTATCCATCCCTTTCCCATTTAAGCTTTGCTAGTCTTGATACCCATGGTAATGGGATTGCTGAGTCCTCGTGGCTCACAGATTACTACAACAACAGTTGCAGGTACAGGTAATGCGATGATCATGACATGAGAGCGATGTTTACATGTTTTGGAGTTCTTCTTTTGCTTCTTCCTCGTTCAGGGGATAGGTTCCTGGTCGGCAGCCTGGGCTAGCAGGGTGAATGTCATTTGAGTTTTTGTTTGTGTTTCATCTGTAGTTGGATGTTGTTCTTATGTATGATGTTGTTGTATCCATGTGGCATTGTATGCCTTTGTATGTATCCCCATCTATTATGTAATGGTACGATGTAATGATATCCACCTTGCAAAAGCATCACCAATATGCAGCTCTATCCTTGGTGGGACCTTCGAGTTCCTCTTGGGTAGGATCGCATATTGGGCATGACAAAAATAAACCAATCAATATGATCAAACCTCATCGTTTTACCCTTAGTAGCAACAATACAAATACATGACTCGCTACTCCTCATGTCATAAAGTGAAGACACTACAAGATTGAACCTACCACAAAGCACCTCTCCTGCTGAAGATAAATCAATCTAGTTGGCCAAACTAAACGGACAGATAAGAGAGAAATATAAAGCTATAACAATCACACATAATAAAGTTCAAAAATAACTCAATTACTTTTAGAGAACAACTGATCATAAACAAACAACTCATCGGATCCCAACAAACGCACCGCAAAAGATTACATCGAATTGATCTCCGAAGAGAACATTGTATTGAAAATCAGAGAGAGAGAGAGAGAGAGAGAGAGAGAGAAGAGAGAGAGAGAAGAGAGAGAGAGAGAGAGAGAGAGAGAGAGAGAGATCTAGCTAATGCTATGGACCCTTAGGTCCTATGAGGAACTACTCACACATCATCATGGAGGTAGAAAGGTTGATGAAGAAGACCTCCCTGATCGATTCCCCTTCCGAAAGATTACCGGAAAAGGTCTTCAGATGGAATCACGGAAGAACACAAACTTGCGGTGCCGGAAAAATTGTTTCGGTTCTCGTTCTGGGGGTTTTGGAATATTTGGGAATTTATAGCGCTGGAATTAGGTCAAACGGAGCCACGAGGGGCCCACAAGACATCAGGGTGCGCCTAACCCCCTCCTCCCTGGGTGTGCCCTATTGTCTTGTCGCCTCCTCATCTGGCTTTGGTCCTCCGACGAAGCTCTAGGGTCTCTCCTGGTCCAGAAAAAACATCAAAAAGTTTTTGTGGCATTTGGAATTCGTTCGATAGGGATATTCTGTAAAAGCAAAAAAAACATGCAGAAAACAACAACCGTCACTAGGCACTAGGTTAATAGGTTAGTTCCTATAAAATGGCATATAAAGTATATAAGATTGATAATATAATCGCATGAAACAATCAAAAATTCTAGATACGTCGGAGATGTAATATGATCCTCTATGGCTCCTTGGCTAGATCTAAAATCACGCTCGAAGAAGTAGTCACAAGGCTTGAGTTGTCGAAGTCAACGTTCCGACAAGGAGTTGGGACTTCGGCCTTCTCTAGTGTTTCAGTTGAACCAAAGTTTAGGTGCTCCGGCTTAGAAACTATGTTGGAACAGGTCAAATCGTTAAGCGATGATACCATCAAACTGTTTTGACCACATAGCGCGACCTGCATGGGCCACCAATGTCAAGGTTAAATCTGGTAGATCTCGGGTAGGGGGCTCCCGAGCTGGTGATCTTGGCTAGATGGTAACAGGACGAACAAGAGAAGCAGTGTTTTCCCAGGTTATAGGGTGATCTACCTCGAGATCGTATGTGAATGAATCCAACTTAACCCTACGGACTAAACCCCTCCTCTTATATAGGGACCGGTGGTACCTAGGCTTACATGTAGGTCAGTTACATCTAGGAATAACTTGTCGATGATTCAAACATGTCTTGGAATGTGCGGCAACTCTTTGGAGGATTCCATCTTGAGAACGCCAGGAGCCATCATGAACATGGCCCATTCTCTGATTGTTTGTGGGGCCTCGGCCCAGCCCATAACTAGCAGGCCAACATGGTTAGCACCCCCTAGTCAAGGACACTGTCATCAGTGATGCTCGATGGAGACATCGTATTTGTTCGACCAATTCACTCTTCTACAAAAGAGTTGCGTCTGGTTGGAGGGACTTGTGATTGAACACAGAAGAGAAAGTATCTTCATCCTATTCTCCTCGACAACTAGTTCTTCAACTAGTGTCGCTCACTCGGGGTAGATGCTTGAGGTGACCTCCATAACCTTCACAGACTTTGTCACTACAAAAAAAAACATCTGTGACATTTTGGGCCGAACGAATTTTTTTTCTGTCATACATATGACACTTCTATGACGACAGTTGTGAAATAACCCGGTATCATCATAGATGTGGTGGGATCCTACTTCTATGACAAAAAATCATGACAGAAAATGGGCTTTTTGTCCTGGGCAGGCCGGAGACGCAGCTGCATGACATTCTTTGGGCCGTCCATGACGAAAAAACCCGTGGTAGAAGCGAGGGCGAGGAAAATTTCGGGGAGTTCCTGGTTACGGTGGGAGGTCGGGGGCCGAGTGATGCGCGTTTCTCTCGTAAGGTACGCACGTGTGTGCAAGGCGTTGGCTCTAACTGAACCCGAGCGAGGCGTTGGGCTCTAACTGAACCCGAGTGATTGCACTGCAGGCTACGCGTTACTGAACCCGAGCGATCGATCAATGGCTGTTAACTGAACCCGATTGAGCGATTCCTTCACTACTGCTGCTAACTGAAGCCGATCGATGCTGCCTCTGGGATGAATAGTGAGCGTTGTGGGGGGGTTGGATGAACAGTGAGCGGTGGCTTTGCCTCTGGATGAACAGGACCCCGTGGTGTGGTGGAGGGTTGGATGAATAGTAGACGGTGGAGGGGTTCCCATGAGGGGTGGTTGAACAGGACCCCATGGTGTGGAGGGCTGGATGAACAGTAGACGGTGGAGGGGTGGTTGAACAGTAGCCAGTGGAGTAGCGCGCGGTGGAGGCTGGATGAACAGGAGCCCGTGGAGGCTGGAGGAGGTCGACGGTAGCCCGTGGAGGCTGGAGGAGGTCGACGGTGGAGATGAACAGTATCCCATGGAGTCCCGTTTTGTAGTACACCACACCCCTCCCGATGAACAGGACCCCCGTTTCGACCGTAGCGCTCCAACACAAGTCTATTTCGTCTGTTTTGCGGTATGCCACACCCCTCCCGATCAACAGGACCCCCGTTTCGACCGTAGGAGGTCCGTTTCGTCCGTTTTGCGGTACGCCACACCCCTCCCGATCAACAGGACCCCTGTTTCGACCGTAGGAGGTCCGTTTCGTCCGTTTTGCGGTATGCCACACCCCTCCCGATCAACAGGACCCCAGTTTCGAACGTAGGAGGTCCGTTTCCTCCGTTTTGCCGTACGCCACACCCCTCCCGATCAATAGGACCCCGTTCCGAACATAGGAGGTCTGTTTCCTCTGTTATGCGGTACGCCAGGCCTCGTTTCCATCACATGTTCTATCCAAGCCCTCCCGATGAGTACGGCCACGCATTCCGTTCTGACCCAGCCGGTTGGCTCCCACGCATTCCGTTGCCTCCCGATGAACACAACGCATTCCATTGCCTCCCCATGAACACGATGCATTCTGTTGCCTCCCCATGAACACGGCGACGACGCTGTTTCTCCGTTCCGACCCAGCCATGTACGTATGCGCGAGTAGGCATTCGAGACCCTGCCCGTATGTACGTACATGGCCGTATTTTCTTTCTTGCACCCTGGCCGCTGTACGTACGTGTACATGCTACATGCGCGCCTCTACTACGACACATGCGCGCCTCTACTATGACACATGCACGCCTCTACATCGACCAGTATGTACGTACACGTTTGCGACCAGAATGACAACGCTATGTACGCTTCGACCAAGTGGGTCCCGACTGTCAGGCACTTCCTTGCCTGCGAAGATGTAGCTGCTGGGTCCCAGCAGTCAGGGGGGCGAATCGTTTTTTTTCCCAGACGCACTTCCTTGCGTGCGAAGATGTAGCTAGTGGGTCCCAGTAGTTAGGGGGAAACGTTTTTTTTGCGAAATACGGTGGCCCGTCCGGTGGGTCCCCGCTGTCAGGTGGAGGAATCATTATTTTGCGCGTAATAAGGAGGCACTTCCTTGCCGCGGGCGTGGACCCAGCTGTCAGCCTCTCCACGTACAGTCCATGTCCGATGGAAGTCGTTCCTTGACCACGTTGGCCACGCCGCGCCGAGAGCACCACGGCGGTGGATGATGGCGAGGCCTAGGAAGGGGACGACTCGGAGCCAGGGAAGACGTAGCAGTGGATGCCCACGCGAAGAGGAGTACGAGGGTTCACTGGCTCCGCTGCGGTGTGAGGCTGCTGTCGCCGCAGAATAACAGGGGGTGTGGGTGAGTAGAGGGATGGCCCGGCCAACGGTGGGAGTAGTAGGGGGCGGTGAGGCCTCCGCGGCATCACAGCCGCCACGGGAGGCAGGAGCACGCGGCATGACCGGCGCTGGTTTGGGCGGCTGGCAGGGGGAGTATTCATTTTTTTATGCGTAATAAGGAGGCACTTCCTTGCATGCGAAGATAGCTAGTGGGTCCGACAAGTCAGCGGGGGGCACGTTTTTTTCACGAAATACAGAGGCCCTTCCGGTGGGTCCCAGATGTCAGGTGGAGGAATCATTATTTTGCGCGTAAGAAGGAGGCATTTCCTTGTGTGCGGCCGTGGACCCAGCTGTCAGCCTCTCCACGCACAGTCTACTTCCGATGGTGTCGTTCGTTAACCACGTTGACCATGCCACACCAAGCGCATCCAAGGTGGTGGACAACGGCGAGGCCCCGGACAACAATGAGCCGGAGATGGGAAGACGTGGGAGTAGAGTCGCAGACGGAGAGGTGTACGAGGGTTAACTGGTTCTAGTGCGGTGTGGTTCGGCAGTCGGTGGAGAAGAATAGGAGGTATGGAGGGGTGGAGGGATGGCCTGGCCAACGGTGGAGTAGCGCATCATAGCGAAGCGTGCTAAGCAGAGTTGCTAGCAGCAAGAGGCGGGAGGTGGTCCCGGCGGCGCTGGAGGAAGAAGACGAGAGATTGAAGATGGATGTCGGTCGTTGGATGTAAATCCAACCGCTAACATGTCAGGATCATTTGTTGACTAAATTGACAACGACTTGCGTTGGCTTCGACCTATTGGCCCACATTTCAGCCTCCAAAAATGTGGCACGTATTCAACCCATTTTTTCAGAATTTATAGTCTTCTTTATGCGCGATAGAATTTACAGTCAATTTGATCTTTCTTTTTTTGAATTACAGCCATTAGCTGGGCTAGGTGAACAAATAATGTAGCGTCCATGCGGCCCATTTATTTTATTTCTTCAAAAATTACCGGCCATTTGCACTTTCTCGAAATACACGATTTTGCTAGGCTGATTCTAATTATAATGTTGGGTTGGGTCAGTAATGTTATCAAAAAATAAAAAGGGGCTGAGCATTTTGTTATAAATATATTTAAATAATAAGTGATATTATTACATTCGTCCTTAAATCTTACCAAGCTTTTGTACACAATCACTAGGATTTTCGTGCCAAAACAATCCAGGATTTTATTTGTTAAGAAATTATTTTTATAAGTTAATAAGATGTGGGATATTGTTTTCTTACATATGTAAGTATCTGTTAAATATATGGTGACAATAAAAATAATATATAATAACATATAAAATAATTTAAATATATATAATATAGTTAGAAGGGAAACATAAGTTGGACCTGGCGTTCCTATTCTTATATAGAAAAATAGAACAAACCTCTGCGTTTTCTTCAAAAAAATACATAAATTGGGCTGCCAAAAATAAAACCTTGGATGGGAGATCCATAGGCTGGTCGCATCCGAGGTCGTGAGCTACGCATGTTAAAAATGAAAGCCTAGACGGGGCAGCCCAAAACCACGTCCAACACTTGCCAAAACTTCGTCCTCTCGTTTTCCCTGTGTTTCGCACACTCGACATTGTGTGGGCATTTTGACTGTGCATCCTATGAAGATGTGCTATGCATGAATGTTGATCAGCATGATGTTAACTGGCTGGTAGTTCCATTTTCGACCATGAATAAAACTTCCAACATGATGTTAACCCTGTTTGAAAAGGCCATGTTAATATAAATGCTCTGCCTCTGAAAGTTGCAGTTTCTTATCTGAAACTGAACTTGCAGTTTCTTATCTGAAACTGAAACTTGCAGTTTCTTCTCTGAGAATCACATTGTCTGCACTTTTATACTCCTATGAAACTACATTTTTTTAAGTGGTAAAAATAGATCTCTAGAATTCATAAAATACTTAATATGCTCAATACTGCAAGTCTGAAATTCAAAAGACATTCATATCTGAAAGTACTCTCAAAATACACAACACAAAACACAATTCACAACCTGCAAATACTGACAATCCTAAGCTCCTCCTGACAATTCACAACCTGCCCGACTATTGGGCTGGGGGGACAGCCCCCTCCTATTCCTCAGCGGCAGACAGCCACCCCGTGAGACGATGTGAATGGCGAGGGAGACGATGGCGGGGAAGCGTCATCGGGCCAACTGCTTTTCTCCTCTTGCAGTTGGGTTCAGTCGACGAAGACTCCACCGGCTCGCTCTGGCAGGACACCCTCACAAACGGCACCCTGTAGATGCTCGATCCTTCAATCTCTGGTGGATGCTCCATCTGGGATCGATACTCCCACCACCGCTCCCTAACGATCGGATTCGGTGAATCTGTTTGCTCCCTGACCCAGAGGAGCAGCTCTATGTACTCCGGCGCGACTCCCTCCGGGAGTATCGCCGCCTTTTCACTCTGTTGCAGATATTTGGCCATGGATGTCGCCGTCGCTGCTAGTTGGTCTTTGTTGTCAAACCAAGACTGTATCTCCAACATCCTAGCTAGCTTCATAGGGTCGCCGTCTGCGATCCTCACATATCGTTGTACTCCTCCATCGATCTACTTCTCCACAGCACTTTCACTCGCCAGCGGTGGTTTTTGAATGGAAGAGGAGAGGAGCAGCGCTGGTTTTGGATTAGAACAGGAGAGGAGCAGCGCTGGTTTTGGACTGGAACAGGAGAGGAGCAACGCTGGTTTTGGACTGGAACAGGAGAGGAGGGGCGGTGGTTTTGAAATGGAAGAGGAGAGGAGCGGCGCTAGATTTAGATTGGAACATGAGAGGGGTGGCGGTGGTTTAAGAGGAGAAGAGCAGAAGAGCGGCGCTGGTCTTGGAAGTATTTTTTGTTGTTTTGCATATTTTGGGTCAAAGTTTGACCACATACTGTATTTGACAAGCAAAATGTGACTGCATGTCACCAAAAATTGTATCGTTTGGTTCGTATCTGAATGTACTTTCAAATTATATTATTCTTGCAATGTATAATATATATTTTATGTGCGAAAATCATGGTCCATTATGACCTAGAATAAAAGGGAGACTAGTTACTGTGGGGTCGCTTTCTTAATTGAAGGGTAAATTGATTTTGATTTTGATCCAGTCACAGCGTGCCGGCCCTCTCGTCCAATCCTAAATCGCTGTCACACGATCCTCTCCCTCTTCTCCATTGCAAAACCACCTCCTCTCCTCTCCCTTTTCTCCATTGTAAAACCACCTCCTCTCCTCTCCATCATCTCCATTCCAAAACCACCGTCTCGCCTCTCCCTCTTCTGATCTTGTCCATTGCAAAACCACCACCTCTCCTCTCCATCATCTCCATTCCAAAACCACCGTCTCGCCTCTCCCTCTTCTAATCTTCTCCATTGCAAAACCACCTCCTCTCTTCTCCATCATCTCCATTCCAAAACCACTGTCTCCCTCTCCCTCTTCTCTATTGCAAGACCACTGTCTCTCCTCCCATCTTCCAAAGCTAGCACCGGACCACTTAGAAGGACATCTATGGAGAGGATGCAGCAGCGAATCAGGCAGATCGCCGGCGGCGACCAGGCAAAGTTAGCCAGGTTGAAGGAGATCCTTAGTTGGTTTGACAATGAGTGGGAGATTTCGAGGACGGTGCAGGCCATGTGGCAATGTATGCGAAAGAGCAAGACGGCAGCGATGAGGGCGGCGATGTACGTGTACTCCTTGGCGGCAGTCATGCCGCAGTCCTCCGAGCTCATCGAGTATCTCCTATGGGCGATGGAGCAGACAGATTCTCCCGAGGCGACAGTCAGGCGGAGGTGGTGGGTGTATAGGTCGAAGGTCGCGCACCCAGAGGATAACGAATCGGTCGAGTACGGTGAGCCGTTCGTGAGGGTGCAGAGCCAGCCGGAGCCACGGGAGTATTCGTTCTCCCACCACAAGAGGAGGCCGGATGGCGCGACGTCGCTTCCCCGCTGTTCTCCACGGTTGCCTCGACGCTCGCCTCGTTTCAACGGCGGCGGTAGGGTTTAAGGTAAGCTTCGCACTAACCTAATCTTCCACCTCCTCATGCTTACAATCAGTGTGACAGCTAATGAAAATCATGCTTACAATAGGTCTCCGAGTACTATGCCAATCACCCTAAAATAGCTCTGGACCTTTGGGTCAAAGTTGTGACATAGTGTACAAATAAAGAAAAATAGATTGGTGCTTCTTTCAGAAAAGAGTACTCCCTAGAAAACTGCCAGTATAAGCTACTAGTATTTGGTTAGAGGATTTGCTGCTGAGAAAGATCCGTCCATAGAGAGCGCCACACATCCCACTGGTGGTGGTGGATGCCAATGCGTGCATGCAGCATGGTTGGTGTCGGTAATTTTTACTTGGCACACCTCGCACTCTGCATATATGCCGGTTCCATACGTACATTTGTGCAGTTCCACCAAAATGCAGTTGAATAACCATGTTTGCACAGATAATGAAAAAGCGTGATTACATTATAGTGGCACTAGTTGATGAAACTCACAAAATAAATAGAAGAAAATATTGAGATAGTATCATACTATGCCATGCTGCTAGGGCGAGATGGGCCATGCGACGCCTCATACAGTACGCCTCATACTGGACATCATCCCAAGTCTCCCAGATACACCTTCTGCCAGTGATGAACATCAGTGTACAGCGGTAGTACAAGGAGGCG
Source organism: Triticum timopheevii (assembly GCA_963921465.1). Classification (NCBI taxonomy): domain Eukaryota; kingdom Viridiplantae; phylum Streptophyta; class Magnoliopsida; order Poales; family Poaceae; genus Triticum; species Triticum timopheevii. Next base: position 165,673,893 of record OY997264.1, on the reverse strand, counting down.
CCTTGAGACATTCAAATCTCTATTTTTGTACATGTCAACAAAAATTAAGCACCCCAGTTTGCAGAAACGCTTAAACATTAACAATGGGACTAGTTGATGAAACATACATTAACAAAGAGAAGCACTTTCTTTATCTACATTGGAAATGAAATGATAGAGATGACACTCGCTCTATTTTAACTGTATTATTACTTCATTTTATCAGTGACACTAGGGTCGAGTAGGTGGCAAACGAGGTGTACCGTGCGTTGCAAGGATGGAGGCCGGGGGTGCTTAGACTGGGATGCTGAAGCTGGCTCTTTCAGTCACCAACATGGATGATTCAATTCATGGGACCTTTTGGTGCAGTTCACCTAAAATGAAGCAATGTCCCGTGAGCTAGCAGCTTCTTCAAAAAAAATTAAGAAAAGGGTTCCAGCCCCGGTTCCATTTCCATCAGAAAACGAAACCCACAGAGCTTCTTCTTCATTAGTTGCAATAAATCGGGTTTATACTGTGTGAGTCTAGCAAATCTAGTGTTGGACTTACTCTGTTGACTTGTCCCCCAATCCCCACTTTCTTTCCTTTTTCAACCAATAGATCGGGTTTATATTGAGTTTGTACTGCGTTTCCCTTTATTTCCCTATTAGACCTAGAGACCAGTTGGATAGCCAGTCTCTGCTACTTTTCGCCCCCATTATTTCCTATTTTGACCAAGTCCTAGATTCAGGTAACAAATCCTCCCCCACCCCCCACCCCCTTTCTTCCTTGTTTGAACCAAGTAGTACTCGATTCGAGTGCATGAACTAGTTTTACCTCTTAATCGTAAAAAAAATTAGGTGGTTTTCGAACAGCCGATCGATCCTATCTACGTGGGGGCCTGAGAAATAGTAAAAGATACAAATGCAGCGACGTCAGGAGCTTGGGAAGTAGAGCTAGGCCGGTTTCAAAGGAAGTTATACCTGATGGTCGCCGGGATGTCACTACGTGGGCGGCGAGAGGCCGGATCTGCCCACACTACGGCGGCGAGGAAGAAGGGGTCGGAGGCCCTCCCTCGCCAGTGGTGCTTGGGAGAGAACGACAAGGCAGGCTGATCGGGACGCACCCAGCAGTGGGTAAGAGCCGTCGCCGAGGACGACCGCGTGAACATTGCACCTTCTCACCTTCCCCGACGGAGAGGATCCGCCTGGATCTGTGACCAGCAGTGAGCAGAGAGAGAGAGAGAGTGTGTGGCCACCGCTGTCATGTTTAGATCTGGAGAGGCCGAGACAGTGTGAAGAGAGCAACACTAGCAAGCAAGCGTCGAGGCTCCTGCCTATATAGTGGAGTAGTACTAGTTTTCTTTTGTCTACCGGAGCTGGCTTGACCTTGTCAATGACTGTCGAGAAGTCTTCATTTTGATCTGAAGCACCGGATTATAACATATAACATGAAAAAATGCCACATGACAAGAAATCATAACCTCACTGCCCAAAGGAGACAACATGAATCCCGACGGACAAACTAGAGGAGGAACAAAGCTCAAATTAAAGATAAACTCGTAGAAAAGGGGTCCGTCGATAGATATCCTAATTAACATAGCCGGCTTGACCTAGATGGTAGCCGAGTAGTCACTGTTCGTGCATGTGCCCCCAATGACTAGCCCAACTCAGTTGTCGCTATTTAACCCTCGCAGTGATCCGAAGCACATGACACCTAATTTTTCGACATGACAAGAAACCTTTTTTTAGATTTCTCACCACAACTGATCTTCCGTGTCTTGCAGGGATCATCCAGGCACCAACGTAGTACAACACTTCTCTAGTACTATCGCTCGTCTCCCTCTTCTATTAACTCACCCAACTTGCGGGGCCGGGGAGTGTGCCTATGGTCGGTTCTCAATTGTCGTCCCACGTGTGTGTGCGAACGCAATATGACGCGCGTTCCATTCGGAGAGCAGCGTGCCAGACCGACCGACCATCTGGGGTGTGACGCAAACGCGACGGGCATGCTGTATACTCCGTACATGTGTACCACCGTTTTCTAGACGCTTTGCTCCATGGCGCGGGCGCAATCCATGGATACAAAATTAGTATATTGTATACTATTTAAAAGTTGAGTGCGGGGCTTTTCCTACGCGGTAGGCGGCGGGGCAGTTCCGCCTAGTCGGTTTGACAGAGACGCGAGAAGACGAGGGAGTAGGCTGCTACAAACGTAGGGATGTGTGATTTGACAGCGAGTTACTGCTGGACAGGTGGGGCCTCGTGATTTGACTTGCCATTATCATTTTAACTACGGCGCTATGACCGGCGTGAGTCTCCCGATTCCTGACCACCTCCATATAGGTGCCTCTCCCAATGCTCCACCATGTAGTAGAGGCTGGCTCTTGCATGAGAGCCCACTTCTCCACTTTTTCCTTGCCTCTCTTTCCTCCACATATGCAAAAATGCCATGTAAAGCGCACTATTGTACTTACTTGCTCCAACAAGTGGTTAAGCTTGCCACATAGGCATAAAGTCTGATGTGTCAAGTTAATCAAGAAGAGAGAGACTAGTTTGGTGACCCAAGGAAGAAACGGTGCTAAGGGCATCCACAATGTGAGTATTTGGCGCCACTAAGGCTGCCTCTAGACCCATGAACACTGCCTCTATACACTGCATCACCCGCATCTAGGCTAAAAAATCTTGGAGATGCCTCTATGCTAAGCGCCGGCCTCCAATGCTTTGTGGTGAATAAAATATTCTGATGTCCCCATTGTCAGTTAGTTAGGTGCTAGAGGGAACGATGAGTTGGTTGACAAATGCATCATATTTTATTTAATTTTGGGCCCGGCTTTGTCTCTAACGCTAGAGGCTGCACACTTCGGAGTTTTCATCTATGGTTAGAGGCAGACCCGTGGTTCCCAGTTTAGAGGCAAGGTTGCCTCCAAACACTAGAGATGCTCTAAGCGCGTGTACCTAGGTGAAAAGACAATTTTGAGTCTATAGCTAATTAAATGAAGCAAACTTAGCAACACCATTTCATTGGAAGAGGTCACTCCTTGGCAAATGCAATAAATACTGGTACTCCCTATGTCCCATAATATAAGAACGTTTTTGGCACTACACTAGTGTCAAAAACGTTCTTATATTATGGGACAGAGGGAGTATGAAGAAAGAGATAGAGAGAAGTAAAAAAAATACACTTATAGCCAACCTTATAGCCAAAACCTTATTGTAGTATGAGTGACTAAGTGATGACTATGTATGACATGCCAACATCAGATAGCCTAACGTACCGTGTTAAATCTCGAAGGGCACGACCACACGAGCGACGCGACGGTCATGGTAGGCGCGACCATGATACGGGCTGCTGGCAGCCCTTGGATCTGAGATCAAACGGTCGCATGCTAAGTTGCTGAAAATTTGTAGAATAACCCTCGAGGATAGGATATTCACCCATAGGTCTAGAATCACACCATGCAACCGTTCGATCTCAGATCCAAGGGCTCTCAGAAGCCCGTATCATGGGATAATGGAAAGCCACTACCCTGTCATTCGCACGCTGGCAGTTCGCTCCTACTCGTCCCCGCATGTCCTTTAATACTACGGCGGTTCGCTCCTAGTCGTCCTGTCCTTTCACATTACAGTAGTTCCACTAATCCTAACCCTCCTCCCAAATCCATGGAATCCCAAATCTCCCCGATCGGCGGTGATTACAAGGTTAGAACCATGATCGACAATGGGTTCGACGTCATCTACACCCGTTCTTCCGCGATGGTGAAAGGATGCCTTTCTCGCTTCAGACGCATGTTCGAAGACTCAGATGATGAGTTGGTCGCTGGGCTAGATGTTGAGTACACCACAGTCCTGGGACGAGAGAAGGATCTAAAGTACGAAGAGAGGAAGAAGCTCGCCGTGATCCAGGTTTGCGTCATGACTTATGCTTGGTCTACCACATATGCCATGCCGACGTTGAGTGCCAGGATTTTAAGGACTTCTTCGAGAGCCCTGCGTCGGATAGGCCTCGCTGTAGGCAACACCTTCGACCTCCAGAAGAATCGGCTGGTGTCCTCTCGTCAGCCTTCAATGCTGACCCTGGCAGGAGCCATGGTTCATCCTTCGTACGGTAAACTGGAGAAACCTCCATACACGTTTCATCGTCATGCATGGCAGTGGAATGTACTAGATATAGACCACATCCACTACGCTGCAATGGATGGCTACCTTTGTTTCAATATCTACAAGGGTTGGATGAAGAGCAATAGCCAAGTTGGCGGTTCAAGCAAAGAAGTATCGGCCAAGAGGAAGAGGGACAAGGACGAAGTCGAGGACGTGGACGAGGACTCCGAGTAAGGTGGCAGTGTCATTGCTCATGGTGGTTCTAATGCAGTGTCTACCGGAATAGTTGCAAAGTTTAATTTCAGGTGTGCTTAATTTAATTTGAGGGGTGTGTTGTGCTGAGCCCCCAGCAGAACTATGTTATGTTTCTTCTTGTTACTTTAATTCTTCAGTACGTACATACTAGTATTTCTTACTCCCTCCATTCCGAATTACTTATCGCCTGTATGAATGTATCTAGATGTATTTTAGTTCTAAATACATCCATTTCTGTGACGATTAATTTGAAACGGAGGGAGTGCATTTCATCTTTTAGTTGGTATAGTACTACCACTCGTTTCTTCACATTATATATGTACAATATATATGGCCAACATCATATAGCCAGCAGTTTAGTTGTCAAAGAATTTCAGGGTGCTTAGTTTTGTCAAAGAATTCCAGGGTGCTTAGTTTTATTTGAGGGGTGGGTTGTGCTGGACACCATTATTGTGACTAGCCTTTTTAATAGTACTATATGCATAATTTGGCGACGAGCGCTCTCTATATGTACCACCTTTTTTTTAATTTCAAGTTTTGCTCCATGGCGCAATCCATCGATACTACTGCTGTACAAAAGTATACAATTTTTAAAAGGCTAGAGGGCGGGGCAGTCTAGCTTGGTCGGTTTCATGAGAGGCGAGGGCCTTTGTGATTTGACGGCTCATTACTATTGGAAGGCGGGCCTTGTGATTTGACTGCTCATATAAATGCGCCGACGACCTGATCGAGGAGGAGCAAAGAACCGTGTGGTATACTCAAGTTTTCCACTGGAGTAGTACTACGACGGAGGAGCACGAAACACGGCAGCCCAGTGCCATATGGCGATAAAAATGATCTAATTTGCTAGTCATCTCATTGTTAGCATTGTTCTATTCATTCCCTCAAAAAAATCATTGTTCTATTCATGCCTCGCAGAGAACGTGACACGTGCGGTGAAACACCCGAAGCAAAAGATGAAACACAGCAGCAAAAGAAGAAGGAATATTATCACCTCAAATGATCTAATTCGCCGCGGAGTCGTAACTGCTTCTTCATCGCCTCCACGACCTCCATCTCCATGCGCGTCTCCTCCACCATCTTCTTCATTCTGTCCATGACGCGGGATTTCTTGACGCGAGCCTTCATCATCTGTTCCACGGCCGCATTACGTACCTTGACAACAGCCGGGTGCTTGATGCGGAGCTTCGCCAACTCCTCCTTCTGTTCCATGACGAGGGCCTGCAGCATCTTCATCAAGTAACTACTATTCTCATGTAGCTTCTTCCAGCCGGCATTCTTCTCCTTCAACAGGTCGATCTCATGGCAGAGCTTCGCCTTGTCCTCCTGAAGTCGCAGGATTTCGCCGGTCGCCTTCTTCTCCGAGGCAATGCTCTTCTTTAGCAGCATCACCAAGCCGGCGGTCAACTCCCCTGCTGATTGAGCTCAGCGGGCATGTCGTCCAGGCTCTCCTTCAGCAACTCCATCAAGCCTTGGATGAACTCCTTCTGCTTATTGAGGTGCTTATTAAGCTGATCGGGCATGCCATCGGGGGATAACGACTCCAGCTCCTCCGGCTCGGCATGTTCGCCTCCGCGGCTAGGGCCCTCCTGGGAGCCATCGCCTGACGTGAGAGATCTTTCGAGGTCTCTGTGTGGCGGTGAGCCCTCTCTTTTTTTCGCAGCCTTGGTTGCCGCTCCCTTGTTACGAGTAGTTCTCGACCTAGAGCTCTGCTCACCGGCCATGGCAACGACGGATGAAGAAGAAGCACTTATGAGGAGGAAAGGTAGAGTAATTTTTGGTTAGGTAGTTCCCCTTTTTATAACCTAAGTACTAGCGCTAGTACTAATACCTGCATAGTGGGAACACATTCAGGTTTGGTACGTACTAGTAGGTGTGAGCAGGTTTTCGAATGTGATGGGAACAAGGTAAAGATTAATTGATGGTTTTGGTTTCAAGGCCTGAAACGGCTCCCGATGAGTTTAGCGGAACATAAATTTCAAGTACTACACTGCTCAAATGTGTAAATATTATGTTACTGTCAAAAATTGGCACGAAATACGAAGGAGACCAATGGAAGTACTACTAGCAACCCATGATTTAACTACTCGCATGCGCGCAGTGGAGTGATAATGTCTTTCTTCCGCCCTCACGTCCACTCAATTTGCATGCGCTGTATTAATTGACCATCAATGAAGTGAACGACTTTACACGCGTCAAATTATCACATGGGGTGGATCTTAGTACAAAATTGCGTCCGCTCATGTACCCGCGTGTGCGTGCGAGGGAATGAGTGCGTGTGTGGCATGCATGCACATCTTCGCTTTGTGCATGTACCGCCAATATGGCTCAGGGAGGACGAGTACATTCTTCTGGAACCAGCAACACGTCACTGTGATCAATCCGCGCAAGGAGGTCACGACAACGCCTCCACATGTGCCACGTGGCTTCATGAACTGTAAGAGAGACACTGTGTAGCGTGCCATTGGTATTCTAATTTACGTGTTTTGCACATACTTGAAGTACTCGTGCATTGCACGCATCATATTTTGCAACCAAATTATGAATAAATACCACATTATAGTATGTAAGCTCTGAGTCATATATGCCTGATGTAGCCCTTCGTTTAATTCTTATAGTTCATCTCATTCAAAATAAATTAGTTTTTATAAAAAAAGCTAAGAACGCGGGAATAGGAAAAACATGGGATTATAGTGGAATGTCATCTTGAATCCTACAGGATTGTATGAGTGTTTGATTGTGCATAGAAAAACTCAGAATTCTTTCAAAGAGGTTTGGGTGGATGGGATGTTTCCTATGAAATCTAGTGCAAATGAATCATATGGAAAAATTCCTATGGTTTACAATCCTACAAATCAAACAACCAAGATAGGAAAAATTTCTAATGATTAGAATCCTCCAAAATTCCTTTGAGAATCCTTTGAATCAAAGAAGCCCTTAATCTATTTTACGATTCATGGAATTGTGTGTTGTAAAGCATAAAGTAAAAACAAATAATGGCAATTCAACTATAAAAAAAGTTTGGGCAGTTATGATACGGAAGATTCTAGAACAAAAGAGAACCATTGTTGTTTTGAGGTTTGTGCATTATGCTTAAGTTCAACCATGGAGTCTGCTAGATTGTACATGTGGCAAAATCCGGTGGGGGCTAGAAGATGGTGCTAGGGGCCGAGTGGAGGGAGACTATGAAGGAATGCACAAGTGCGAGATCGATATTTAGAGAGAGGGGGCGAACACGTGCGTTGTTGCACGCAGTGGCGGAGCCATAAAAAATAAATGATCTAGGGGCCCAAGCATTGCTAATCCTTTACGAGGAGGGTCAATTCATGAAATTAAACCATTTTTAGCAGCAACTGTCTAATGATCACATTCATATTAGCCTCGATATATAGTGATGTTAGGGGGGCAGGGCCCTTACTGCCCCCTGTCTTTGCCATTGTGCACGCGTCTGAGAGATGAAGCGGAAGGCATGGATGATGAGAGGGGGACGTTGGATATATAATTAATGTGGGTGTATTAGTTATATATGTTAATCCTATATCGAGAGCTATAGATTGATCGATGTGGACGTGGGAAAGAGGGTGAGACCTCACTAGATGTGTGGAAAACTATGAAAGACCTAGCTATATACACACATACATAGAGGAACATCGATCGTTGCGCATGCATGTGTGAGAGATAAAGAATGCCCGATATGATGGAGAGGGGGGTGTATGTGGGTGTGTGCCTTCATGGGAGACCAACCTGAAGAAAAAGATTGCATGTGTGCGATGAATAATGTCGACTGGTAGTGTGTGTGCATGCATGCATGAGAGAAAGTGAGTGGTATAATTATAAAGAGAAGACTACTGTGTGGTGTAAAAGAATAGGTGAGGTCATAATCAATGTAGAGTTGAGTTCAAATATTTGAATAAGAGATCCTGATGTTTGAAACCCATGCATGCATGAATATAATGGAGATCTGCACGGTGTGGTTTGGAAACGAGCATGTTGTAATGTATACACATTGAACAAGGTCAGACTAATTTGAATTTGAGATACCGATGGCAGACATCATTTGGCCACGTCGCATCCGTGCATGGACACACTATTCTAATTGGAGATGATGGGTGGCTTTCGCATCACATATCTATATCTATACCCCTATATATATATATATATATATATATATATATATATATATATATTATTTTATATTTTTTTATATTGTGTGCTGGTAACTTTTGTTGGGTTCTACGGTAGGGTGCATCGACTGCAAAATTAAATTTCCTACGCGCAGAACAACCAAGAACATGCTAAGGGAGATGGATCACAGATCATTACCACTAGACGCGAGTGCCGTGCAGCGGAAGAAGAGTTGGGGCAGCGCGTCCGCGTGGATCATCTCCTCCTCGTCCAATCTCCCTCGAACAGCCGGTTGTCCGATCCCACGTACAAGTTCGTCGGAGCAGCGCAAGTGCACCGCCTCTAACGGTATCCGCGCGTGCAGGAGGAACACCGTGCAGCGGACTGCTAGGTCCGATCACACAGTCGGCAACGAGTGGAGGAGGCTATTTGCAACACATGCAAACCCTAGTCACAGCGCCGAAGCGATCAACCGCATGAGTGTGCTGCACCTCCACTTTATATAGGCGTCCGTCGCAGGCTCAACACTTGGGCCTCACACGGACCCTAAAGCCCAAAGTCTACTCGGTCACGTTCCTAGTCCAGTTCGGATCACATCCGACCAGTGTCCTATGAACCGGCCTCGTAGGTTCCTTCCCTTAAGCGCGCGACCCTTAGGTTCAAGTCGGCTTGGTCACAGTTCGGACCACCTCCGACCTACACGGTTGGTAGGGGCCTCTAGCAAGGCATGCCAACCACCAAGCAGACTATGAAGCTGGTTAGGTGAACCTGTACAACGTGTCACACTTCTGTTCCATTTGCCTCATGATATATGTTGTCGGGCTCAAGGCGAGACTGTCATCCTTGTGCTAGCCTGACCTCTTTCTCGTTCCAGTGATACCGACCACAAACCGGATTATCTCATAATCCCTGTCACATGGCCATGCTTATCCTGGTCGGATCACACGAGGGGCCCAGGGTATATCTCTCCTGATCGGAGGGGCAAATCCCATCTTGCTCGACCATGTCTCGCAGCATGGGACTAGACAAACCCGAAACCTACCTTTGTAACTACCCAGTCATGGAGTAGCGTTTGGTCGGCCCAAAGCAAGTCTTCACCATCCCGAGTACATGCGTCAGCTCAGGTCTTAGGACATAGAACGTATGTTGTACTAGAGACTCACAGATGACATATCGCTGCGTCTCATAGTTGGGTCTGTCTGACTCGGACCTTATCTCGACTCAGATCCGACTACGTCGAATCCGACCAGACCTTTCCAAGTCCATATTATCCGGTTAGCATCCAATGCTCCATGGCTAGTGAGACCAAGCCATCGACCATGTCATATGCTAGTCTAGTCGGCTGCGCATCCACATAGCCCTTTCGACTAGGGGCCTTTTAGGACAGTCATCATACAATGCATAGTCCCACAAACAAGTCACGTACTTGCTGATACACATCATTGATAATGTCCAAGGAGTATCTTTATTCATAAACACATAGGAAAAATCATCATACATGATTGCCTCTAGGGCATATCTCCAACAACTTTAAGTTTGAAAGATGGTCGTTGGACGAGGCGACTCCGATGGTCCAAAGATGGCAAATTTGAGCACTACTGGCCGTTGGGTATCATCTAGATTCCACCAGATTTCGCCACATGTATAATCTAGAAGACTCCATGGTTGAACTTAAGCATAATGCACAAACATCAAAACACAAGCACTTCTTATTTGTTCTAGAATCTTCCGTATCAGAATTTCCCAAATGTTTTTCTACATGATTTGCCATTATTTGTTTTTACTTTATGTCTTACAACGCACAATTCCATGAATCTTAAAATAGATTAGCTTTCTTATAAAAATTAGATGATTTTGAATGAAATGAACTATAAGAATTAAACAAACATCTACATCATGCATATATGATTCAAAGCTTTCATGCTATAATGTGGTATATATTCATAATTTGGTTGCCAAATCTCATGCGTGCAATGCACGTGTACCTTACTCTAGTCTAAATGGTGTTTGTGTGTGTGTTGTGCGTGTTGAGGTGCAAATTGTCTTTTTTGGTACACGTTAAGCTTGTTCTTCCGAAATTTCAAGCCGTGCCTTGTTATGCCAAAAATTCAAGCTAGCGTCTCTGTCTATCGTGCTGCGAAACTCCCGCCTCTTCAACCCGCGCCTTGTTAGCCCGGAATATTTAAGATATATCTTTGTCTCGTTGTGCTCCGACAACTCCCTCCATTTCAACCCGCGCCTTGCTATTCCGAAATTACAACGCGCGCGAAAACTCCCATCTCCTGTGAAATCCCGACACGCGAAATGCCCGTGGTACCCCTGAACCGAAAGAGCCGCCTCAAATCGGTGGGGGTACTTTCGTAACTTACCCCACATTTCGGACAAGCGCGTCTCTAAGCCATGGTTCCCCACTGCCATCCCATCCACCCACCCATTCGTACACCGAGGCCGTGAAAACCTGCGACGAAACCCCACACCCTGCTCCGTCCGCCACCCAGCCGGAGCCTCTTCCCCGACGACATCGTACACAGCAACCCCTCGACGTCCCTCATCCACCATACCGGATGAGGATTTGTCGTTGATCTCATCGTCCCGCCGGTTCAGCCACCCCGTCCTCCACCTCCAAGGAGCTGCCCCGACGTTCCCCTCGTCTTTTGCACCACCTCCATTCCCACACCACTGTCTTCACCTGCACCACTAGAAGAGCATCATCATCACCGTTCCTCGGATGAAGCTGCGACCTAATCGGTGCCACCAAAGAGGTTGTACACTAATCGCCGCATTTTCTTCTTGATTCGATCCCATGGTGCTGCCGGCGCTCGGTCCCGAGCCGACACGGTGCTGCTCCATCCACGGCGGCGTCGCCGGCCACTTCCTCCACGGTGTCGCTCCCTCGGCGGCAACGTCCACATCAGTAGGAGCTGCTGCTGCTTTAGCTCTCCCTCGCGCTGCTGCTCTGCTCTTGCCATCGGTCCCCTGCCTGGTCTGCTCTTGCTATTGCTCGTGCTCGCGCTGCTGCTCTCCCTCTTGCTCTTGCTTGCGATGCTGCTCCGATTTAGCTACACTTCAGTCGACTGAATCGACTTTTGGGTTAGTCGATTTTCAGGGGGGAGGGGCTCGCCGGGGTGAAGAAAGAACCAGCCGCAGCGGGGAGGGGGGCTCGCCGGAGAGGTACCCCACTCTCTATCTTAGGGTTCAGGATGGGGGCGGTGGTCGCCGGCGGTGGTGGGGCGTTGGCGGGGCAGTGGCATGGGGACCGCCGGAGAAAAAGCTCGGCATGGCGGGGCCTAAAGGGATGGCCGGGGCGGTGGGGAGATTTTTTGGGGCAGGCGGGGTGGCGCACCGCCTGCCGCGGGCGGCGGGGGGCTGCTGTTTGGCCGGTGGTGACTGGCGCCTCAGGGGGGTGGAGGTTGAAGATGAACTGCAGGCCCTTGATTTCGTATCCAACGGCTGCAAAATCGACTGACCAGAGATGAAAAAGTCAGTCGACCAACGTGTAACCTCACCTTGCTAGTTGATACGTCTCCGTTGTATCTATAATTTTTGATTGTTCCATGCCAATATTATTCAACTTTTATATACTTTTGGCAACTTTTTATACTATTTTTGGGACTAACATATTGATCCAGTGCCCAGTGCCAGTTCATGTTTGTTGCATGTTTTATGTTTCGCAGAAAACCTATATCAAACAGAGTCCAAACGGGATAAAAACAGACGGAGAATTATTTTGGAATATTTATGATTTTTGGGAAGTAAAATCAACGCGAGACGGTGCCCGAGGGGGCCAGGAGATAGGGGGCGCCCCAGGGAGGCAGGCGCGCCCTGGACTCTCCTGGGCCCCCCGTAAGGCGGTTGATGCTCTTCTTTTGCCGCAAGAAAGCTAATTTTATGAGAAAGATCTGGGCGAAAGATTCACCCCACTCGGAGTTACGGATCTCCAGATATAAAAGAAACGGTGAAGGGGCAGAATCTGAGAACGCAGAAACAGAGAGAGACAGAGAGATAGATCCAATCTCAGAGGGGCTTTCGCCCCTCCCAAGCCATGGGAGCCAAGGAACAGAGGGGAAACCCTTCTCCCATCTAGGGAGGAGGTCAAGGAAGAAGAAGAAGAAGGGGGGCCCTCTCCCCCTTGCTTCCGGTGGCGCCGGAACGCTGCCGGGGGCCATCATCATCACCGCGATCTTCACCAACAACTTCATCGCCTTCATCACCAAATCTTCCTCCCTCTATGAAGCGGTGTAACCTCTCTCTTACCCACTGTAATTTCTACTTAAACATGGTGCTCAACGCTATATATTATTTCCAATGATGTATGGCTATCTTATGATGTTTGAGTAGATCCGTTTTGTCCTATGGGTTAATTGATGATCGTGATTGGTTTGAGTTTCATGTTTTATTATTGGTGCTGTCCTATGGTGCCCTCCGTGTCGTGCAAGCGTGAGGGATTCCCGCTGTAGGGTGTTGCAATACGTTCATGATTCGCTTATAGTAGGTTGCTAGAGTGACAGAAGCGTAAACCCGAGTAAGGGGATTGTTGCGTATGGGATAACGGGGACTTGATGCTTTAACGATTTGGTTGGGTTTTACCTTAATGAATCTTTAGTAGTTGCGGACTGCTTGCTAGAGTTCCAATCATAAGTGCATATGATCCAAGTAGAGAAAGTATGTTAGCTTATGCCTCTCCCTCAAATAAAATTACAATAGTGATTACCGGTCTAGTTATCGATTGCCTTGGACAAATAACTTTCTCGTAACAAAAAGCTCTCTACTAATACTTACTTTATTGCTTCTTTATCTAAACAGCCCCTAGTTTATATTACGTGTTCTTTCTTATATTGCAAACCTATCCTATCACACCTACAAAGTACCTCTAGTTTCATCCTTGTTCTAGGTAAAGCGAACGTCAAGCGTGCGTAGAGTCGTATCAGTGGCCGATAGGACTTGAGAGAGTATTTGTTCTACCTTTAGCTCCTCGTTGGGTTCGACACTCTTACTTATCGAAAGAGGCTACAACTATCCCGTATACTTGCGGGCTATCAAGACCTTTTTCTGGCGCCGTTGCCGGGGAGTCATAGCGTAGGGTGAATATTCTCGTGTGTGCTTGTTTGCTTTATCACTAAGTAATTTTTATTTGTTGTTCTAAGTTGTTCTCTATCTTTATTTATGGATATGGAACGCAAAATACCAAAAAAAATAGGTGTACTTGCTACTCATGGAGATGGGGTAACTCCTAAAACCCTCGATTCTCATTATGTGAGAGATATTATGTACTACTTTGATAATCCTGAGAAAACCCCATTCAACTTTATAATGGGAGACACGTTGGATCAACGTGAATACTTTAGGGATTATCGCTCGACACAAAAAGGGAAACTATTATGGGATCAATTTATTATGTTGCGTTGGTATGCTCGGGATCTATGCTTGAGATATGATTATACTTGTTGCTCTAGGATGAAGGCTCCACACCTTCCCTTTTCATGCAAATTTAATGATAATGAAACCTTAGCTTCTTATGCTAATGGTATATATGATTACTATGATGTTGAACAAATAGAAGAATTTGTTGCTTTTAAGGCTGCTTATGAAATTGAATCTTTGTTTGAAAAGTATGAAGATTTTGATAATGATGGTGTTTATAGGCCTGAAAATTTTGCTATATTGAAATATTGCTATGAGAATTATGAATACAATTACTATATTAATGCATTTATTGAGAAAGTCTCTGCTGTCCAAGAAGAGACTAATATTTTGCAGGAAGCTATGGAAGAAGAAATTGATGAAACTGCGAGCTCATTGGATGAAACAGATGATGAGGAGAGCGAAGAACAAAAGGAGGAAGAGCGGATTGATCACCCGTGCCCACCTTCTAATGAGAGTAACTCTTCAACTCATACATTGTTTAATTCCCCTTCGTGCTTACCGAAGGATGATTACTATGATGATTGCTATGATGATTGCTATGATCCCGTTGATTCTCTTGAAATATCCCTTTTTGATAATGCTTGCTATGCTTATGGCCAAGATGCCAACATGAATTATGCTTATGGAGACGAACTTGCTATAGTTCCTTATGTTAAACAAGAAATTGTTGCTATTGCACCCACGCATGATAGTCCTATTATCTTTTTGAATTCTCCCGACTACATTATATCGGAGAAGTTTGTGCTTATTAAGGATTATACTGATGGGTTGTGTTTTACTACTACACATGATGATTTTGAGAGATATAATATGCATGTGCTTGCTGCTCCTACTTGCAATTATTATGAGAGAGGAACTATATCTCCACCTCTCTATGTTTCCAACATGATAGAATTGCAAGAAATTGTTTATACTATGCATTGGCCTTTACTATGTGTGCATGAATTGTTCTTTTATGACATGCCGATGCATAGGAAGAGAGTTAGACTTTGTTGTTGCATGATATATGTTACTTTGTGCTCACTACTGATGTCTACTACACAACCTTCTTCTTGTAGACGTTGTTGGGCCTGCAAGTGCACAGGTTTGTAGGATAGTAGCAAATTTCCCTCAAGTGGATGACCTAAGGTTTATCAATCCGTGGGAGGCGTAGGATGAAGATGGTCTCTCTCAAACAACCCTGCAACCAAATAACAAAGAGTCTCTTGTGTCCCCAACACACCCAATATAATGGCAAATTGTATAGGTGCACTAGTTCGGCGAAGAGATGGTGATACAAGTGCAATATAGATAGTAGATATAGGTATTTGTAATCTGAAAATATAAAAACAGCAAGGTAACTAATGATAAAAGTGAGTGTAAACAGTATTGCAATGATAGGAAACAAGGCATAGGGTTCATACTTTCACTAGTGCAAGTTCTCTCAACAATAATAACATAGATAGATCATATAACAATCCCTCAACATGCAACAAAGAGTCACTCCAAAGCCACTAATAGCGGAGAACAAACGTAGAGATTATGGTAGGGTACGAAACCACCTCAAAGCTATTCTTTCGGATCAATCTATTCAAGAGTTCGTACTAGAATAACACCTTAAGACACAAATCAACCAAAACCCTAATGTCACCTAGATACTCCATTGTCACCTCAAGTATCTGTGGGCATGATTATACGACATGCATCACACAATCTCAGATTCATCTATTCAACCAACACAAAGTACTTCAAAGAGTGCCCCAAAGTTTGTACCGGAGAGTCAAGAAAACGTTTGCCAATCCCTATGCATAGGTTCATGGGCGGAACCCGCAAGTTGGTCACCAAAACATGCATCAAGTGGCACGTGATATCCCATTGTCACCACATATAAAGACGACAAGACATACATCAAGTTTTCTCATCATAAATACTCAATCCAATAAGATAACTTCAAGAGGGAAACTCAATTCATCACAAGAGAGTAAAGGGGGAGAAACATCATAAGATCCAACTATAATAGCAAAGCTCGCGATACATCAAGATCGTGCCATAGAGAGAACACGTGAGAGAGAGAGAGAGAGAGATCAAACACATAGCTACTGGTACATACCCTCAGCCCCGAGGGTGAACTACTCCCGCCTCGTCATGGATAGCGCCGGGATGATGAAGATGGCCACCGGTGATGGGTTCCCCCTCCGGCAGGGTGCCGGAACGGGCTCCCGAGAGGTTTTTGGTGGCTACAGAGGCTTGTGGCGGAGGAACTCCCGATCTATCTTGATATTCGATGGTTTTAGGGTACGTAGGCTTATATAGGCAAAAGAAGTCGGTCGGGGGGGGGTGCTCGAGGGGCCCACGAGACAGGGGCGCGCCCTACAGGGGGGGCGCCCTCCTATCTCGTGGCTGCCTCGAGGATCTTCTGACGTGAACTCCAAGTCTCCAGGATCATATTCTTCCAAAAAATCACGCTGCCGAAGGTTTCATTCCGTTTGGACTCCGTTTGATATTCCTTTTCTTTGAAATACTAAAACATGCAATAAAACAACAATATGGGCTGGGCCTCCGGTTAATAGGTTAGTCCCAAAAGTAATATAAAAGTGTATAATAAAGCCCATAATCATTCAAAACAGATAATAAAATAGCATGAATGCTTCATAAATTATAGATACGTTGGAGACGTATCAACTACTAAATTACAAATCATTGTATACCTTGGGATCCGGGTGGATCCATTACTTGAGCACTATATGCCTAGCTTAATGGCTTTAAAGAAAGCGCTGCCAGGGAGACAACCCGGAAGTTTTAGAGAGTCATTTATTTCTGTTGAGTGATTTTATATAGTTTAAAAACAAAAAAAATAAAGAGGGGAACCTAAAACTTTTCAAAAAGGAAAGTGAAAGTGAGAGAGACAAGCATTGTTGAAGTGGGAGAGCTCCTTGAACTTTGTTCATGCTCATGGAAACTTTGTGAATCTTGATTACAGAAACTTTTCATCAAAAATAATTATCCCCTTGTATAACTCCATTGTATTATAAAAATAATGTGCTAAGGTTTGCCTTTAGGATGTTTACAATGCTTGTTGGTTTGTACGGTGAAGGACAGAAACTTTGGCTGTAGTGCGCGATTTTACATTTTTAACTGGAATGTCAATTTATTCTGATTCCTTGTGCACTGTCTTGCTATACAACTTCTCTATTTTTCTTAATTTTTTTAGAATTTCTGGGGTACCAAAAGTATGGTGGATGTTCATATTGCTACTGACTGTTCTGTTTTTGACAGATTCTGTTTTTGATGCATAGTTTGCTTGTTTTGATGAATCTATCAATTTATATTAGTGGATTAAGCCATGGAAAAGCTATATTAAAGTAGACACAATGCAAAAACAAAATATGAATTGGTTTGCAACGGTACTTAGAGTGGTGATTTGCTTTATTATACTAACGGATCTTACCGAGTTTTCTGTTGAAGTTTTGTGTGGATGAAGTGTCTAAACGAGGAGGTCTCGCTATGAGAAAAAGGAAGAGAAGCAAGAGATCAAGCTTAGGGATGCCCGAGGCACCCCAAGTAAATATTCAAGGAGACTCAAGCGTCTAAGCTTGGGGATGCCCCGGAAGGCATCCCCTCTTTCTTCAACAAGTATCGGTATGTTTTCGTATTTGTTTCATTTATGCATTATGTGCAAGTCATGGGGCGTCTTTTGCATTTAGTTTTCACTTTTCTTTTATGCACCATGCTGGTATGAGATAGTCCCTGGTTGATTTATATAATGCTCATTGCACTTCACTTAAATCTTTTGAGTATGGCTTTATAGAATGCTTCATGTGCTTCACTTATATCATTTGAAGTTTGGATTGCCTGTTTCTCTTCACATAGAAAACCGCCATTTGTAGAATGTTCTTTTGCTTCACTTATTTGTAAGAGCGTATGCATATCTTTTGTATTAAGAATTAAACTCTCTTGCTTCACTTATATCAATTTAGAGAGATGACAGGAATTGGTCTTTCACATGGTTAGTCATAAAATCCTACATAAAACTTGTAGATCACTGAATATGATATGTTTGATTCCTTGCAATAGTTATGCGATATAAAGGTGGTGATATTGGAGTCATGCTAGTTGAGTAATTGTGGAATTGAGAAATACTTGTGTTGAGGTTTGCAAGTCCCGTAGCATGCACGTATGGTGAACCGTTATGTAACGAAGTTGGAGCATGAAGTGTTTTTTGATTGTCTTCCTTATGGGTGGCAGTCGGGGATGAGCGATGGTCTTTTCCTACCAATATATCCCCCTAGGGGCATGCGTAGTAGTACTTTTCTTCGAGGGCTAAGTAGACTTTTGCAATAAGTATATGAGTTCTTTATGACTAATGTGAGTCCATGGATATACGCACACTCACCCTTCCACTTTGCTAGCTTCTATTGTGCTGCGCAACTTTCGCCGGTATCATGAACCCATTATTTACCTTCCTCAAAACAGCCACCATACCTACCTATTATGGCATTTCCATAGCCATTCCGAGATATATTGCCATGCAACTTCCATCATCATCATATACATTACTTGAGCATTCATTGTCATATTGCTTTGCATGATCGTAAGATAGCTAGCATGATGTTTTCATTGCTTGCCCGTTTTTTGATGTCATTGCTATGCTAGATCATTGCACATCCCGGTACACCGCCGGAAGCATTCATACAAAGTCATATCTTTGTTCGAGATCGAGTTGTAATAATGAGTTGTAAGTAAATAAAAGTGTGATGATCATCATTATTAGAGCATTGCCCCAGTGAGGAAAGGATGAAGGAGACTATGATTCCCCCACAAGTCGGGATGAGACTCCGGACTTTATGAAAAATAAAAGAGGCCAAAGAAGCCCAAATATAAAAAAGAGGCCAAAGAAGCCCACCAAAAAAAGAGAAAAAAAAGAAAAAAATGAGAGAAAAAGAGAGAAGGGGCAATGTTACTATCCTTTTACCACACTTGTGCTTCAGAGTAGCACCATGTTCTTCATATAGAGAGTCTCTTGAGTTATCACTTTCATATACTAGTGGGAATTTTCATTATAGAACTTGGCTTGTATATTCCGATGATGGGCTTCCTCAAACGCCCGAGGTCTTCATGAGCAAGCAAGTTGGATGCACACCCACTTAGTTTCCAGTTTGAGCTTTCATACACTTATAGCTCTTAGTGCATCCGTTGCATGGCAATCCCTACTCACTCACATTGATATCTATTGATGGGCATCTCCATAGCCCATTGATACGCACTACAAGAAATATGTCAACTTGTGACCACCACTATTGGTCACTGAAAGGTCATGGTTTTTCATTTGCGACATTTTTGTGACCAAAAACAGAAGGTCAAAAGCTGGCGGTCGTAAACTCACTATAGCAACCTTTCTTCTGGAATGGTCGTAGACATTTATGACCAAAATATGTCCACTGTGGCGTTTTGGTCACTAGCAACCTCCCCAGGCCATGTAGGCATCCAGCGTGGCAAGCTGATGTGGCACAAGATTCAGCCCGGTCCGATTCGGCGTTTTACATGGGCCGAGCCCAACAATTCGGCCTTTTTATATATTTTTTCTGTCAATTTTCTATCGGCTTCATGGGCTAAGCCCAACAATTCAGCCTTGTCAGTTTTTGAGGCCCTCGAGCTTTTTGCAGTCCATTTCTTTTTTCTGTAAGACTTTTCATTTCATTTTCGAAATTGTTCGATGCTTGTTGGTATGTGGCCTGTTTCAGCCCAATTATTTGTCCAGTTTGGCCCAAGCAGACTTTAGCCCAATCACACACATACATCCAACATTATTTCATTCAAATTAGGAAAACTCTCAGCTTTACATAACACAAAAAGAAAATATCTCCCAGGTTTACATAACACAAAAAATCATCTCAGGAATACATTTCCTTACACAGGAATATACAATAAGAAAATGATGGCACATCTGCTACTATCATAACAGCACAATGTACTTTTTTTAATGAAACAGTACAATGGATTTCATTGCTCTCTCTTATGCGACATGCTCCAGCTGCCACAACTTGCCATCCTACAATGAGAGAGATATAACATTAGTGGAGCAAACTGTTGTCCAGGCACATTAGTTTTATGAGAAAATTGATCCATGAAGCAAGACCAGAACACATTCTGCGCAACTTTGGATAACACAATTTGGATTAAACAACAGATTATGCTTAGCTAACTTAGAAACAAGTACTGCCTATGATGCATGTCTATCTATGTGCATTGCATTTTACTTTGTTCAAAAGTAGAAGCTACATGTCCATTTTTCTAGTTTGAAGCTACAAATCTAAAAGATAAAGTATAAGTTAACCGAATTGTGTTTTGTTAGATAATAACTGAATAGTGTGCAGTAGAATGAATGTTTCATAATAAACAACTAGTGTTTGTGATGAAAACTTGACGTTACAATAAAACCACTGCAAGGCTTTTTTTGATCCTAAATAAAGGATACTACCTATTGAACTCTACAACAAACAGGTCAACTTCTGCAGTTCTAGAATTGCCACGAAATATGTTCTAGTATGCCTGAATATTCATCAACGCTTGTCATCGTATGAAAATAAAACCAGTGAACAGCACACCGTATTTGGATGCTATCTATACTAGTATGGAATGATGCCAGGAAAGACGATCTCAGCAAGGTGCACAGTTGTTTAGAAAGGAAAGCACATTTGACTGAAGTACCAATTTTTAGAGTTTTCATAGCACCATGAATAGGGAGCTATAAATTACTAAATGTTGCCACACTAGAATGTTATCCAGAAAGAATGATACGAGGCAGGCGGCGTCCATTACCGACGATCACGCCGAGGTGCATGGAGATGGAGTTGAGCTGGGCCAGAGGTCTTCCAGGCATATGTTGTTCACCTGATCACCACCTCCCTGCATGCCACACACACACTGCAAGTTAGATTACATACAGACATATTGTGTTTCTAATGCCCAGCCGCCATAGGCCGTTGTTAGTCAGCAACTAACACAACATAATTAACAGCCAACTAAAGCTTAATACAAGATCTTTTCATAGTTGGCATGCATCAATACAGGAATCTACAATGTTGGACAAGGTGATAAAGAAAAACAGAAATAGTGGAGTTGGAAACATATGCAGCATAAATGACTATATAGCAGTGGGTATGCATAAATAGTGGGTATGTAGCTGGTTCATCAACTCGTCATATACTTGTACAAAACAAATATGGATACAACTATACAGCAGTTGGGGGCACATACTTGTATGAAATCAAACAGTAGCATTTTAACAACAATGATTACCATTTAAAATGAGATGTCATAGGTTCTGGCTCAAGGTTTGTAACATGTCAGGTTGATGCATTAATCTAGCATAAGCACATTAGAAACCACACTTATAATGCAGATTATACAATACAACCTAACACGATATGGAAAAAACTACAACCTAGGAAAATCAAAGCCATAACATTGTCCAATCTGTCTATCTTATTTCTACTACCACATTAGGAATAAAGCAGATGAACATATCAATACTGTTATCTACAAACACAATTACACATCCTAGCAAAACTGAAGCTAATTTTGATCACGCAGTTGCCGCCATGGGAAAAGCTCTGTAGCAGGCTCGCCTGGCCGCTCAGACAATATCCTCGATCTGCAAGGGCAAGAACAAGAGTAAGTTTTGGTCACGTTAATAAGATGATGATATAAAAAAATGATCGACAGATGGTGAAATGTACGCAAGACAGCATGTTTTATTGCTTCCTTCTGATTGCTCACACAAATAACATCCCGGTCCTATGTTTGCAGTACAGAAAGCCACAAAGAATTTGGTGGCAGACAGAATATTTATGCTTCCCTTTTTAATGGATCCCCAGACCAAATACACCCTCGTCAATAATGCAAGTCCGGAGATGCAATGCAACATTGGACCACTAAATGACTATGTAAAGCATGATAATGGCCTAACTAGATCTGAGATTTCACACAAGTGGCAACTATACTAGTACAGAAGTGCACCCATGTCTCATGAAAAGCACGATCCTCGTACTACAATTGCTTATCAGATCTAAACTACAAAATGAAATGGCTAGACATCATAGATCGCAGGCTTAAATTAGGAACTACGAACAGTTCATGTTCCTGACAAATTCAGAAGGGTCGCACAGATCGAACACTAATTGCCGCATTCTCGGGGGAAAACTATTAGACCTACACGGGAAGGTAATCCAGTAATCCCATCACGGTTCAAATCGCGCATCAATTACAACCTAAATATTCCAGACCAGAGAAGATCTGACATCGGAAGGGGCGAGAGATGGGATGAGATGGGATATGATGAACCAGGATGCCGTGCTCGAGGCAGTAAAGTTCCCAGCACTCGTTGCCGAACTGGATTACAGGAAGTCGCCAGGATGCCGACGCCGACGAGCGTGGCCGGCAGGATGCCGAAGACGAAGTCACCGAAGGAGATGTTGTAGCTCCGAGGCACGCGCCATGGTGCTCCTGCCATGGGCCGGGCGAGCGAGGACGGTCGGGCTCCTCCCGCTTCTCCTCCAGAGGCCTCCGCCGTGCGCTGCTCCCACGCGAGCCCTGCATGTCACCCAAGGAGAGGAGAGGAGCGCGTATGTTAGGAATCACAGGAGAGGGAGGGGAGGCGCGGAGTGTCGTGCACGTACGTGGTCGTGGCGGGGCATGCCGCCATCCTGGCCGTGGACTGCCTGCCTATGGTCGCCGGGCCGGTGAGACAAGGCGGCGCGCGACAAAATCCCAAGGACGGAGTGGTTGGTTGGCTCGGAGTGGATAAGGCCAGGGGAGAACGGGAGGGAGGGAGGAGCTCGATCTCGTCTATGGTGAGGGTCGTCGATGGTGGGCGGCGGCGGATCGAGATCTGAGGGAGGGAGAGGGTGACTTGGAGATGGGGATCTGGGATCGAGGGGCGCGAGAGAGGGTGGAGCAGCGGCGCTTAGGGGTGGGGGTCGAGCTCCGCCGGAGGGAGGTGGCCGACGCGCGCAGGAATGGAGATGGAGGCCGGGGGCTCTGACTTGGATTGGATCTGGGCGGCGGAGGCGATTGGGAGAAGGGGGCTAGGGTTTCGTGGGTGGACAAGGATAAGAGGGATACGGGGTGATTCGGGAGGGGGTGAGAGCGACGAGGGGGGTGTGGGCTGCCGTTGGATCCGGGCGCATCCGACGGTGCTTAAGCCATGATCCGTGTGAGCTGATTTTAGACCAATCAGAACAGAGTATCCCCTTTGATGATGTTAAGACCATTTAAATTGGTCATAATCGATTGAAAATAAGATTTTGAATCATGTCTGTTATTTGACTACCTAAGAAATTTATAAAAATATGGAAATAAAAAACCTTCGCATTGTGTCACCAAGTGTGAACTACTTTTCAGTAAAAATAACAAACTTTAAATATTGTTAATATCATTAAAAAAGTGTTCTAAGATATGAGTTTTTTGTAAGAGAATCATTTTTCGAGTGTCCAAAACGATATTTTTATAAAGAACCTAGCAAATATTTGTTGCAAATTTGGAGCACATCAATTTTATAATTCACAATCATAGCACATGTGGAGCACATCAAATACTTTTTCAAGCTTATGTAGTTGTGTTTTTCTATTTGTTTCTCTTGTGTTTTTTGCACAAGGGTGCATTTTGGAATGGCATAGTTCATTCAAATTATCTCATATTGTGCACAAGGGTGCATATTGGAATGACAAACAATGTTGCCTAAGTAAGTTTTCATTTTCTTTGGATGAAAAATCAATTTTCCATTTTTCGAGTGCCCAAAAGGAGGTTTTTTTGTGAAGGACCTCCCAAATAATTATTGCAAAATTGGACCAAATCATTTTTATAAAATACTAGGCCATATTTAATGCACAATTGACTAAATGGTTGGGTGTAAAAAGTTTTGATCCACCTCTCGTGAAAAAGACAAATTTCCGCCAGATTCAGCTCGAAGCGGGTCAAATTTGAACTGTAGCTACCTTGTAGTTTGCTCTTTATTTTTTTCCAAAAATCATTTCTAGGTACAAAAGTATCTATTTAATAAGAGAAACACTAAATAAAATTCCAAGATTCAACCACTAGCTAGGAACGGTCATTCCCGCCGTTTTGACCGCATTTTGAAATGGGCATAAAAAATTCAAAAGAAATCAAAAAATTGGGAAACCTTCGCGTTGTGTCATTATATGTGGCCAAGTTCCCAGGAAAAATAACAAACTTGTAATAAGGCAATTATTTTAAAAAAGTGTTCTGAGAAACGAGCTATCACGTGTGGAGATCAATGGCTTTCAAGCCAAATAATCCATCTTATGGCCATATTCATGGCATAGTTTGTTCAAATGATCTCATATTGTGCAAAAGGGTGCATATTCGAATGACAAACAATGTTGCTTAAGAGAGCTTTCATTTTCTTTGGACGAAAAATTCATTTTCCATTTTTCGAGTGCCCGAAATGAGGTTTTTTTGTGAAGGAACTACCATATATTTGTTGCAAAATTGTACCAAGTCAATTTTATAAAATACTAGGCCATATTTAATATACAATTGATCAAATGGTTGGGTGTAAAAAAATTGATCCACCTCTCGTGAAAAAGGCAAATTCCCGCTGATTCAGCTGGAAGCGGGTCAAATTTGAACTGTAGCTACCTCGTAGTTTAATCTTTATTTTTTCCAAAAATCATTTCTAGGTACATAAGTATCTATTTAATCAGAGAAACATAAAAAAATCCAAGATTCAACCACTAGCTAGGAACGATCATTCCCGCCGTTTTGACCGCATTTTGAAACGGGCATAAAAAATTCAAAAAAATCAAAAAATTGGAAAACCTTCGCATTGCGTCATTATATGTGACCAAGTTACCAGCAAAAATAATAAACTTGTAATACGGCAATTATTTTAAAAAAGTGTTCTTAGAAATGAGCTATCAAGCGTAAAGATTCATGGCTTTCAAGCCAAATGATCAATCTTATGGCCACATTCATGGCATAGTTTGTTCAAATGATCTCATATTGTGCACAAGGGTGCATATTGGAATTGCAAACAATGTTTCTTAAGGGGGTTTTCATTTTCTTTGGAAAAATTCATTTTCAATTTTTCGAGTGCCCGAAATGAGGTTTTTTTGTGAAGGAACTACCATATATTTGTTGCAAAATTGTACCAAGTCAATTTTCAAAAATACTAGGCCATATTTAATATACAATTGATCAAATGGTTGGGTGTAAAAAATTTTGATCCACCTCTCATGAAAAAGACAAATTCCCGCCGATTTAGTTGGAAGCGGGTCAAATTTGAACTGTAGCTACCTCGTAGTTTGCTCTTTATTTTTTCCAAAAATCATTTATAGGTACATAAGTATCTATTTAATCAGAGAAACATAAAAAAATTCCAAGATTCAACCACTAGCTAGGAACGGTCAAGCCCGCCGTTTTGACCGCATTTTGAAACGGGCATAAAAAATTCAAAAAAAATCAAAAAATTGGAAAACCTTCGCATTGCGTCATTATATGTGACCAAGTTTCCAGGAAAAATAATAAACTTGTAATACGGCAATTATTTTAAAAAGGTGTTCTCAGAAATGAGCTATCAAGCGTGAAGATTCATGGCTTTCAAGCCAAATGATCAATCTTATGGCCACATTCATGGCATAGTTTGTTCAAATGATCTTATATTGTGCACAAGGGTGCATATTGGAATGACAAACAATGTTGCTTAAGGGAGTTTTCATTTTTCTTTGGACGAAAAATTCATTTTCCATTTTTCGAGTGCCCGAAATGAGGTTTTTTTGTGAAGGAGCTACCATATATTTGTTGCAAAATTGGACCAAACCAATTTTATAAAATACTAGGCCATATTTAATGCACAATTTATAAAATAGTTGGGTGTCAAAAGTTTGGATCCACCTCTGGTGAAAAAGACAAATTCCCGCCGATCCAGCAGGAAGCGGGTCAAATTTGAACTGCGGCTGCCTCATAGTTTGATCTTTATTTTTTCCAAAAATAATTTCTAGTTACATAAGTACCTATTTAATCATAAATACATGGTTTGGTGGCGATACGTCGAGGTTTGGACGGTGGCCGAGGGCCCCAACTCTAGAGCGCGTAAACTCGCATGCTCGCCGCGTGGTCACCGCGTGACCATGGCGTTGCCATGTGTTCTGGGCGGCCTAGGCATGTCTAGTGGGTTGGGCACTCCCTAGGTAGGTGCTAGGAATAAAATCACAACATAAGATTCTCACGAGGAGACCAATCGATGCTCAAACATGAATAAGCAGCCAAGTGTTTGATTAGTGGTACGAGAAATGCACATGGATAATGGGTGTGAGTTTTGGCTAAGGATGATCAGTTACTAAGAAGACCGTCTTCACAAATTTTCAGCTCAAAAGAAGGAGCCTAGGTGGTACTTGCTTTGCAAAGTACCACACTGGACATAAATACGAATGTTGAAGCTATGCTCAAAATAATGAATGGATTGAGCTGGCATTTGGTGGAGGATTGTTATTTGGGTAGAGGAAAGCACTATATAAAATGGATACCATTTAGACATGCCAAAATGGTACTTCCTTCACAAAGTGCTGCTCTAAACAGAATAGGAAAATGAATATTGTTGAGTTATTTTTGAACTAGGCAAGGAAGGTTTTTGACATATTTGATAAAGATATGATCCAAACAATTTATGAGAATTTTTTGGGAATTTTTGGAATAACAGAAATATAGGTTGCTTCACAACCTAGGGCAAAAATTGACACATGGACATGACACATAAGCAAAACTGATGAGATGGCGCCTAGTCATCACAACCCACCACAATCTACAAGGCTATGACCTTCTATATTGGTCGTTAACAACTAGAAATAAGGCAGCGGACCAGCACTGTTTGCTTTATGACCATTTCATGTAAGGAAATTGTGACCTTTCTGACCAAAATGGTCGCAATGATTTAGGGTTTGGAGCCCCCCGAACAGCTTTTGACCAATTGGTCTCAAATGGTCATAGATCTATGACCAATTCTTTCAGGGTCACTAACAAAAGGTCACTAGTTGACATATTTCTTGTAGTGACGCCTAGTTGATGTGAGACTATATTCTCCCTTTTTGTCCTCACAACCACCACCATATACCACCATAGTGCTATGTCCATGGCTTGCGCTCATGTATTGCGTAAGAGTTGAAAAAGCTGAAGCGCGTTAAAAAGTATGAACCAATTGCTCGGCTCGTCATCAGGATTGCGCATGATTTGAATGCTTTGTGTGATGAAGATAGAGCATAGCCAGACTATATGATTTTGTAGGGATGAGCTTTCTTTGGCTATGTTATTTCGATAAGACATAATTGCTTGGTTGGTATGCTTGAAGTATTATTGTTTTTATGTCAAATGATAGACTATTGCTTTGAATCACTCATGTCTTAATATTCATGCCATGATTAGACATACGATCAAGATTATGCTAGGTAGCATTCCACATCAAAAATTATCTTTTTTATCATTTACCTACTCGAGGACGAGCAAGAATTAAGCTTGGGGATGCTGATACGTCTCCGTCGTATCTATAATTTTTTATTGTTCCATGCCAATATTATTCAGCTTTTATATACTTTTGGCAACTTTTTATACTATTTTGTGACTAACATATTGATCCAGTGCCCAGTGACAGTTCCTGTTTGTTGCATGTCTTATGTTTCACAAAAAACCCATATCAAACAGAGTCCAAACGGGATAAAAATGGACAGAGAATTATTTTGGAATATTTATGATTTTTGGGAAGTAAAATCAACGTGAGACGGTGCCCGAGGGGGCCAGGAGATATGGGGCGCCCCAGGGAGGCAGGCGCGCCCTGGACTCTCCTGGGCCCCCCATAAGGCGGTTGACGCTCTTCTTTTCCCGCAAGAAAGCTAATTTTATGAGAAAGATCTGGGCGAAAGATTCACCCCAATCGGAGTTACGGATCTCCAGATATAAAAGAAACGGTGAAGGGGCAGAATCTGAGAACGTAGAAACAGAGAGAGACAGAGAGATAGATCCAATCTCGGAGGGGCTCTCGCCCCTCCCAAGCCATGGGAGCCAAGGAACAGAGGGGAAACCCTTCTCCCATCTAGGGAGGAGGTTAAGGAAGAAGAAGAAGAAGAAGAAGAAGAAGAAGAAGAGGGGCCCTCTCCCCCTTGCTTCCGGTGGCGGGGAACACTGCCGGGGGCCATCATCATCACCGCGATCTTCACCAACAACTTCACCGCCTTCATCACCAACTCTTCCTCCCTCTATGCAGCGGTGTAACCTCTCTCTTACCCACTGTAATCTCTACTTAAACATGGTGCTCAACGCTATATATTATTTCCTAATGATGTATGGCTATCTTATGATGTTTGAGTAGATCTGTTTTGTCCTATGGGTTAATTGATGATCGTGATTGGTTTGAGTTGCATGTTTTATTGTTGGTGTTGTCGTATGGTGCTCTCTGTGTCGGGCAAGCGTGACGGATTCCCGCTGTAGGGTGTTGCAATATGTTCATGATTCGCTTATAGTGGGTTGCTAGAGTGACAGAAGCTTAAACCCGAGTAAGGGGATTGTTGCGTATGGGATAACGGGGACTTGATGCTTTAACGATGTGGTTGGGTTTTACCTTAATGAATCTTTAGTAGTTGCGGACTTCTTGCTAGAGTTCCAATCATAAGTGCATATGATCCAAGTAGAGAAAGTATGTTAGCTTATGCCTCTCCCTCAAATAAAATTGCAATAGTGATTACCAATCTAGTTATCGATTGCCTTGGACAAATAACTTTCTTGTAACAAAAGGCTCTCTACTAATACTTACTTTATTGCTTCTTTATCTAAACAGCCCCTAGTTTATATTTACGTGTTCTTTATTATCTTGCAAACCTATCCTATCACACCTACAAAGTACCTCTAGTTTCATACTTGTTCTAGGTAAAGCGAACGTCAAGCGTGCGTAGAGTCGTATCAGCGGCCGATAGGACTTGAGAGAGTATTTGTTCTACCTTTAGCTCCTCGTTGGGTTTGACACTCTTACTTATCGAAAGAGGCTACAATTATCCCGTATAATTGCGGGTTATCACTAGTGCGTTCAGTTTCGACAGCAAAATTCAGTTTCGACAGCAAAATTCAGTTTCGACCTTTAAGTTCAGTTTCGACAGTTAAGTTCAGTTTTGACAGTTAATTTCAGAGATGAGCGGCTGATGTATTTTACATCTAGCACTTTGTGGTTATGTATTTTACGTCATGTATTGGAGATGCTATTAGAATTCCACTCAGGTTAACGTTGTTCGTTGTCTCTCTTGTCCTGCTTCAGCCTCGGCGTCGTACAACTCACCGGAGCTGCTCCAACAACGAAACCCTCCATCACAGCGGAGCAGTACCTCGGGCTCCATCTCCAGACGTCTAAGATCTTCTTCCCCTCCTCCTACAGCAAAGTCAACCGGAGCATCCTCACCGGCCAACCCAATCACGCTGAGATCGACATGGCTTCGCCAAAGAGGTTGTACACTTGTTGCATCTCTTTTTTACTCTACATGTTATATATATTGTCCACTAAGCACTCGTAGTAACGGGAAATACGATTATTTTATCCCACTATATGACAAGCAGTGAGGTACCAGGCAACTTAGCTATCCGTGATGGACTCTCTTGAACGCCATCATTATTTATCTCTGCGCGTTTGAGCTGTGCATTTGTCGATGGGCCTGGGAGTTGAGCTAGTATGGCAGTGGCCTGGGTCCAAAGTAATAGAAGTAGCACAAAAACATTTTTTTAGTGTAGGATTTTCCTTGCTCAAGCCTGCCTACTAGAATCGCCAATGCTTGAAAGGAAAAGTGAATGAAAAACATAGGAATTGGAAAGTTTCCTATGGTACTACTTTTCATGAATTTGGTGCAAAGGAATGGAGCAAAGGAAAACTGTAGGATTTGTTCCTTTAGTGTCTCCTTGAAAGAAAACCGTAGGAATTCTAATTTTCACTTTTCCTCCTTTTCATACTCCTATTCATCAAGCACAAGACTAAGATATAGTAGCATAATAGCATTATAACCATACATTTTCTTGTGGTTTGACTTAATATCACCATGCTTTTTTGCATCATGTGATCTTGCAATTGTTGTGAATCAAACACCCAGATTGGCAGAAATCCTGTGTTTTTAAATTCTCTGTTTTGCACGTGCATTCCTATCCTATTCCTGTCTATTTCCTATCCCTGCATTGTTAGAATCCTCAAATTCAAACAAGCCCTTACTCAATTACTTCTGTTACAGATATGTGTCAAAGAAAACCTTCTGTGGTTTGTCCTGCTCCTGCGGCGCTATATTCCACCCCAGCTCAGCTGCTCCAACGACGGAAGGATTCACCACAGCAGGGATCCGCTCTCCAGACTGTCTTCCGCCGCCTCAGATCTTCTTCCCCGCCGCCGGCAGCCACGACAACTGCATTACCATCATCAACTGAGCAGATGACCTTGAGGACTACACGGGTCCGCAAGAGAGGTCGCACTCTTCCGTGTATGCTTATGTTATGCGTTGCTTAATATGATGACATGCTACATTATCGTCGTGTTCACCTATTAGACTCCGAGTTAGGTCCAAACTAATGCTGAAACTTGAGTTTTTAAATGGTTGTGGGTACATATTGGGCAGCAATCAGTACTATCTGTCTACTATCTGCTTAATCTCCGGTGTCTACTATGAGTTTCATGTTGGGTGCAAACAAACATTAAAGGAGTCATTATCTGTATTTTTTAACTAAAGCTATTATCTGCCTGCTATCATTGGTTTTGGGTCTATCCACAGTTTGCTACCATCACTCTGGATTTGTGCATGCGCTCCTTACATAATGTCACTATGTTTTATTCCTATGCATGCCAATTATTGTACACAATGGAACTGATCATGTAGAGCAAAGGAGACGAGCCTTGCATGGCAATAAAATTTCATGCAGACGTCGTTCCATGGTGGGCGCAAAGGCAGCCCCCCCTCCACCCATTTCGGATCGTAATCAAGAGGAAGATAACTGTTCTGAGAGGGATTCAGAAGGAGAAGACCACTCCTAGTTACCGCATGAGGTCTTCACTCTAACTTGGCATGCTGATGTTGGTAATATCATGCATATGGTGCCTTGCATTGCTTACTATATACATTAAAGACGTCATCTGCTTAGTTTAGACATGCTTTGTGTCAATGCCATCTGTTTAGTTTCTTTATCGTATATGTGAATCATGCAATGCCATCTTGTCTAGCCAGGCATCATATATGTGAATTTTGCAATGCCACCCTGGTTAGTCAGTCATCTTATATGTGAATTATATCATGCCATCATTTTTTATTACGTGTTAAATTTGTCAACAATTTTAGTACATTCAATTACTCTTCCTATGCATCAGCCATTCGGCACGGTCATGGAAAAATCTAGAGTGGAAACAAGGTCTTCAGAGCAGACAATGCTATCTGACGAAGCGCATATCTTGCTGGTTACCGATAGCTCCTCAGAGGAGGATTCAGAGACAGATGACCAGTCATATTTCCCCCCCTAAGGTGAATGCCCTAACTTGGCAGGGTTATGTTGCTCATATCGTGTGTATGGTATCTTGCATTGCTATGTCATTTGCTTAGTTTAGACATGCTGTTACACAATATTGAATGCCATCTCCTTAGTTGACACATCATATATGCGATTGCCCTCTGCTCACTTCCTTAGTATATAAATCATATATTTGAATTATGTCATGCCATGATGTTTACATAGACAGCATGTATCTGAATTATGGCATGCCAACCCATTTTCTAAAGACATAATATAGTTATATCATCTCATCATGTTTACATAGTCATCATATTTTAAATTATGTCATTCTATCCATGAATTATATCATGCCATCATGTTTCCATCGACGGCATGTTTGTGATTTATGGCATGCCAACCACTTTAATAGACACATCGTATAGTTATATCATGTCATCTTGTTTACATAGTCATCATATTTTGAAGTATGTCATTCTATCCTGTTTAGTTAGCCATCATACATGTGAAATTGTGTCATGCTATCCTGTTTAATTAGCCATCATATATGTGAAATTATGTCCTGTTATTCTATTTGCTTAGACAACATAAATGTGAATTATTTCATGCCCTATTTTCTTCCCTGCTATCCATTGCACATGTCTATCTTACAATGTCTGTACATTCAATTACTTTTCTTGTTTATCAGACATTTCAATTGGAGGGAGTGATGGCAGTATCTGTGGGAGTAAAAACACGGTCTTCAGAAAAGATCGTGCTACCTGTCGATGCAGATAGAACCACGGTTGTACTTGCCCAAGAACCAGCCCCACCACACATAACCCACACTCATGCATATTGTACCCCTACCCAGTTGGACAGAGAACCGGCTACACCCCTTCTAACCCCAACCCCAGCAGATAGACACCCAGTTCCCGTTGACACAGCACCGTCTCCACCACAGAGCACCCAAACACGAACAGTTAGTAAGGCAACTGCAGTGCCCAAATCACGAGGACCACCACTCCGAACCTGAAGTCAACGCTCAAAGCAGAAGAAGAATTGTTCTCAGGTCAGGTTCCGTAGCTATGGTTCATACTACTTTGCTCTTGCATCACTGTATTTACTGATACCAACCAATTTCAAATTTGAAGGATGCAATTGAAACTCCAATGGCGCAACAGGTATGTTTTAAACCTGTTTCTTCAACGTGTTTGGTTGTTTGTTGTTGTAACTTGCTCTATGTTGATTTCAATTTCAATTGAATAAATAGTTATGTTCTCATACCATGCACATAAAAAGTGTTGATATTGTTGTGTAGTTTCCCACACTTATATTCTGTCTATGCTGCTTTGTCTTAAATAGATATGATTCGAACTGTATCTATCTTGATTTGGCAACATAAACTAGAATGATATAAGACCATATAGTGACCATACTACATAGATATATGTTTGTTTCATGTTGTTATCATGTCCACCTTACTACTGAACTGGTTTACCAAAATGAGTTTCATATACTACATTGTAAACTTGAGATATGTTTGTTTGTTTCTCTTTTAGAACGCGGATAAAATATTGGAGAAGAGTACCCTGTTATGCAATGGTAAAGGAAGTAATGCAGATAAGGTTCAAGATAGTGAGACATCCATGTTGGTCTCCAAGAAAGCTGATAAAAACTGTATTGAAGACACTGAGACAACCCCAAAGTCCTGTCTTGATGTAGTGTTCGAGTTACTGGCTACCACTGCTGGCACCAGCTCTTCGAACTCGTTGCCTGAATCAGTTCGGCTTCTTGAGTCTCAACTTTAAGTTGAAAGACATCGATCAGATGTTATGCGACAGGAAGCCGAAGGACTAAGGAAGTCCCTGCAGAATTCAGATGCATACTTTCTGGTGCAACAACAAGCGTTGGAGGACTTAAGCGCCAAACAAGAGAAAGTTAATAAGCTTGCTAAGCATCTTGCCAGCATTATGGGTACCCAGGATATTGTTTATTGAGCTCTTCTGAAGTGGTTTCAGTTCTGGACTTGTTTTGCTGCGGCGTTTATATGCTGCTGTGTTCCCTATATTTGCACTGGTGGCGAACTTTGATGCCCAGTGGATGTAATATGTGTAATAGCCGTGATAGCCTAGTGTAAGTTGCTTGCTTATTTATTTCCTTGTTGTCTTGTTTATTTGTTTGCTTGTAGTCAGTGCAGTTCTTTTTCTGCTGTTTGCTAGTGGCTGCAATAACCTATTTTTTAAAACTAGGCCACAATAACCATGGGCTAATATTTACTGTAGTGACACTGGGCCTCCTACGGGCCGTAGAAACAGTGGGCCTTCTACGGGCCGTATAAACAGTGGGCCTTCTATGGGCCGTACAAACAATGGGCCTTCTACGGGTCGTAGAAACAATGGGCCTTCTACGAGCCATATCATCAATGGGCCTTATACGGGCCGTATGATCGATTGGCCAAACATGGGCCAAACAGACCGCATTCTAGCCGTAAACGGGCTAGAGTTGGAATCGTCCGTTCATGGGCCGACCATAACGGTCCATCGTTAATAGGTCGTATTTGATGACGCTATGAAAACGGCCCAACGTATTAACGGACCACAAATGGGCCAGCTGTAACCACGGGCTGAATTTGGCCCACAAGTAGAAAATGACAGTAACAGGCCGTAAGTAAACGAATGCTGGAAATGAGCCCAAGAATAAATGGGCTCTGAGAAGGCCGAAAGATAACATGGGCTGAAAACGGCCCAACGGAATAACGGGCCGTTAATGGGTATAAAGTGATACACTGTTCTTTACGGGCCAGTTTCACCACGGGCCGTTAATGGGTGTAAAGTGATACACTGTTCATTACGGGCCAGTTTCACCACGGGCCGTTAATAGGCCAAGAGTTACATAGGGCCTCATATGGGCCGAAAGACGTCATGGGCCATACATGGGCCAGAAGTGAAAACGGGCTGGAATCATATTGGATGGCCCAGATGACACTACTGGGCCTAATTCGAATGGGATAATTAGATTTATGCCCCTAGTTGTGTCCCACTCATCTGTTTTACCCCTAATTCCCAAAAGTCACCGGTTTTGTCCAAGTCACTTTGCTCCTCTTATGCTTTTGCCCTTTGACCATTTGACCGTCAGTTTGAAAACTTGATAACTAGTTCATACTAAATCAGAAAAATGCAAATAAGATACCAAAATGTTTAGAAAAACATCACCTATATGTCAGTGTCATTTGCATTCATGAAAAAAGTGTTGGAAAGTGCACATCCGAGTTTTAGCTCTTTTGATACCACAATGAATACTAAACTCTAAAAAAATTCGAAAAAAATCAAAAAAATTATGGTGGCAAAGAACGACAAATGTTCTAAGTGCTTGCCAAGTTTCATTAGGGAACGACATTCGTGTAAGTCGTGCCAAAAAAATAATCTATTTTGGAGTGTTGATTGTTTTTTTTTGCCGCGACACCCACGAATGTTATTCCCTGATGAAACTTGGTAGGCACTTAAAACATTTTTCATTCTTTGCCACCAATTTTTTTTGAATTTTGTTGAACTTTTTTAGATTTTACTATTCATGATGGTAGCATAAGAGCTAAAACTCGGATGGGCACTGTCCAACACTTCTTTCATGAATGCAAATGACACTAACATATAGGTGATGTTTTTCTAAACATTTTGGTATCTTATTTGCATTTTTCTGATTTAGTATGAATTAGTTATGAAGTTTTCAAACTGACGGTCAAAGGGTGAAAGGGCAAAAGCATAAGAGGAGCAAAGTGACTTGGACAGAACCATTGACTTTTGGGAATTAGGGCTAAAACAGACGAGTGGGACGCAACTAGGGGCATAAATCTAATTATCCCAATTCGAATAGGGCATAAATGGGCTATATGCGAACAGGCCGTTAACAGGCTTTCCATGGGCCGGCCCGCCACCTTTTGACCAAGTCAAACGGGTCGGCCTTTTCACAGGAATGGGCCTCTGTTGGGCCGTGCCACGTGTCGACGTATCATAGGCGCCTTCTGTCAAATGAGTGGATGACATCTATCCCAGCGATGAGCCGACACGTGTTTCCTCCAGCCAATGATGATTTTACACGTGGAAAATCCCCATTGGTCGGGGTTGTTAACGGGTTATAGGATCCAAAACCCGACCCGATAGCTTAACGGTGTTCCGTTACGGTGGATGCCACGTGTCGGTCACCCTTGACGAAAGCATTTCTATGACGCGCGATTTATCGTCATGGAAGTGGACCCTTCCGTGATGATAATTTTGGTATTGTCATGGAACACTTCTACGACAGCACAGGTATGACTATCTTGATTCTGTCATAAAATCGTCATGGATGTACATGCATGACAGAAAACGCGACCTACTGTGACAAACACGTATCATCACGGAAGTGTATTTTTTTTGTAGTGTGTCTTCGTGAACCACAATTACTCTTGGTCACTAAAAGACTTGACACCTAACCGTCTAGAGATAGCGGCTCTCAAGAGTAATAGGCGGAGCATACTAGACCTAGGTTCCAGTGATGTTAAACCACTATCTAATCCTTTTAGCTCTGGGTTTTTCTGTTGGTGGATTTTAAAATCAATTTCGATAGAGGGGTCGCTTACACAAACTTCTCGAAATCGCACAGAGCAACCCACGATTCACATTGGAGGGGTGGCTATTTATAGTCGCGATCTTCCCAAGGGGGAAAAGACCATTCCAGACATGACACCTGGCCAATGCCCAACCGACGCGTTGCCAATAGTCGGATTTCAAACAACCTGACAACTTTACTTGAAGAACAAGTAAGCTGACTCCTCGGTCCTAATTAAATCTCTCGCATGAAAGAACAACTGCGTCTCTTGCTGGCGAGTATTGCTTCAAAGCACAAAGACATTTCTCTCAAGTTTCATAGGTTTCGGTTTAACGTTAGAGAAACATAAGTTTCAAACACTATACCTCACTTAATAGTACGGTGGTCCTATGACTCAAGAAAGTGAAGATGAACTATGAAAGAAAATACTACGTCTTTTCTCTGTCTTCATTCTTCTCAGCTACAGTCAATTTCTTCGGACAGGCACCAAACCAATTGCTATGCATCAACAATTTTTTTTGGGGGGGGGGGGGGTCAATTTCGTCACACATAATCTTCGGTGATAATCTTGGTTGCTTCACGGAGGTTATCTTCGGAGTTTGTTCCAAACTCCACATGACTACAGGGACCTATAATATATGTGTGCACTAACAAACGCATTAGTCCCTCACTGTTTATCACAACAATCTCCAAAACACAAGCAGGCAAATTATTTCACCAACACACATCATCTGCGGTTTCACCTTCATTTCTCACAAACAAATTGACCTCTTCCTTGATCAAGGCCGATCGAGATCTTTGAATAGCTTCATCACCTTCAAGTGCTTCCTTGAGACAAATTTCTTTGGTGGTCTTGAAAAGAGCAATGGAATCACTATAACCATCGATCACGGCAAGACGCAACCATGTTGAGAGCGGTAGCATTGAGTTGATCATACATGGCTTCCCTGGGAGTGAGATTTGTGGGATCCTTGGGCTTGAAACCGATGACCACAATCCACCATAGTTGGGTTCATGCACTGCAAATGTGAGACTCCATAGCTAATTCCCAACATTATTAATGGTGGGTGAGATAAAGGTTGTGAAGAGTAAAAAGACTCAATGGCATTATATTTAGGCATGGGTGTGTGAGTCGGCGATGCAAGAGTTCTCTTGTGCCATCCGCATCTTGAAGTGCATTTGGATCAAATGAACTAGATGCAGCGAGCATCCACTTCCTCTTTGACAGAGGAATGGACCTCTTTCAACATTGTGGATTTGAAGTTCGCAAACATTGAGAGAATATCCACCGTGGTTAAGGGGCGGCAGTCAGATCAATGGGGTTGTCGGAGTGGTAACCTGAGGTTTTTGAACCTCTTCTACAAGTGGTAGTACACCACCCTCGCTCTCTATTTTTTCGTATCATCAAAGGTTGTTAAATCTTATAAAAGAGCACGAGGCTCTAATACCAATTGAAAGGATCAATATAGTCGACTAGAGGGGGTGAATAGGAGACTAAAAAATTCAAGCTTAATTACCCATTTTAAGGATAAGTGGGTAAAGTAGGTTCCCTTGATATGCAACTAGGTGAACACAACCTATATGGCAAGCAAGCCTAAGGCAAGGTATGCTAGGCAACAAACTAGTTAGCAAGCCAACAAGCATACAAAGCAAACTAAAGTGCAAAAACGGATTAACCACAAGTGAGACAATGACGCGTATTTTATCCCGAAGTTGACACTTCCTTGGGGAAGTGCTACTCTCCATTGGAGAGGTGGCGGAGCCAAGGCTTCCGTCCGTATTTGCTCCAATTGATACAAGATTGATACTTGATGTGAAGATATGTTCAATGACCATCTCCAAATATTTTCGTAAGGGCATGTACAATGGTGCTATCTTATGAGCGCCAAGTAGAATAAATGATGAGGTGAAGAAGAGAGAACTCATAAAAAAAGGCTTGTCTCACCATGTATTTTAGAGAAGACAAGAGATGATCTCTTAGCACAGTTTATCTCACCATGTTTTAAGGAATGGCAAGTTATTGAAGATAAGACTAAGATATAACCCATTGTAGACATATTTTTTTGTCATCTCTAAAATACATGCAAGACTTAAGAGAAGACCGCCTTATCAACCATTGTACATGCCCTAACATTTGGAGATGTAGAAGCATTTTTGAGGATTTAATTCCATAAGAGAGCATAAAAAGGAATTGTATTTAGGTGAAAAATATTGCACAATACGTAGCAATATTCCTGTAGATCTAGAGTTCGGGTTCTTTGGGGCCAAGGGGGTCAAAGGAAATTAATGTTCCTTTGTAAAGCTGGAATTTGGGTTTATTCTCCAATAATTGAGAATTAGGGTTTTAGAGGCCAAACAACATGGAGAATATTTTTGGTGCCAAGGATCTTGAGAATAATATCCGAGGGGTCTAGGAGAAGCATTGCCATTAGACTATCAACATCTATCAAAGATCTATTGAAAATCCCATGAACGCCAAAAGAAAAAAGATGAGAGCCACATAGCCAAATCCAGTGAAGGAAAAGTCAAGGAGCTAAAATCAAGGCATTACAGGATCATGCTAAAGTTGTATTCACGCTCAAGTAAACTGCATGTTCAAATTCCACTATCTTGTTTTCAGTAGCCTAATTTTGTTAGAACTTAGTGACTGACCACGGATCATGCAAGTTTAAACATTGTTCAATTCTACAAATGATGATCTGGGCTACCGAACCATGGGGTCAAAACTACACGATACAAGTCACAAAGCAAAAAGCACCTGGCATAAATCAGTACATTCGAGGACTTCAGCATGATAGCACCGTGATTCAAGGTCAAGGTACTCCCAAGGCACCTACCAAAAAGCTTGGCACAGCACAGGTAATGAGATATATCTAGGGATGCACGGCGGCGCCTGAACCCGTCCCGCTTTGTATTCAAATTAGAAAAACTTTGTTCTAGCTAGGCTGTGGTGGTGTTAGCCTAATTTGTGCTAATTCAACACTCTGGCAAGACTATGCAGGACGCCGCTCTGCACCCCTAGATACATCCAACCACCAAAGTCAACGAATCGCCTCATGGTCATCAAGCTGATCAGGCGAAGGCGAAAGTAAAGCGCACAACCAGGTCTATGTTTCAACTTGACTTTCAAGCGCAAGAGTTTATTATCACCGGGGAAGAGTCAAGGCTAGTTAGTAGATATAAGTTTTTCTCCTTTGCACCACAGACCTCGTTAGTCCAATCCTGATCTCGTCCTCCGTGTCCCACAACCTGAGCCACCACCGCTGGACCGTGGCAATGGGTGTCTGGAGGAACGGAACGTAGAGGTTGATGTACGGGTTGACTGTCCGCCCGATCTTTGCCCACACTTTCTGACCACACTTTCTGGTGGTAACTTATGGCGCACGGCACATCATCTTTAGCACCTGAATAATAACAGACAAGAAAGCCAGGAAAAACGACAGTGAATAAAGATTGTCAGCAGCAAAGTTGCAACTGCTAAAGGAAGTGTTGCTAGCTGGAGAATGATAGTTACTAGGGTACACATAATCATCTTGGATAACGTGCAGCAAAACACACCAAATTATGCCTCAAGTTATTCCCACATCTGACGCGAATGCATAGAAGCAATGACAAGGAAAAGAGATAAAGATCAGATGTGCAGAAGACAACTTATATTCCAGTACATGAATGTCTTATTATTATTATTATTATTACTAGCAAAAGGCCCGTGCGTTGCAATGGACACATTAATTTTATATTAAGGGTTCAATAATAATCATGTCAAATATATATCTTTAAGATTATCATGCACATCAAACAGTAACGACATTAAAGACACATGTCCTAACAAAACAGATGGGCAAGCACGACAACTATCCTGACGAGAGCCATGAGCAACACAAGTGCCAAGCTAGTGTCCCATCCACCACCGTAATGCATCTACAACACAAAGTTGTGCCCCCACAACCATCCGAGCGAGATATTTTTCTTTTTGAAACGGTTTAAAAAAAAGTCGAAACGGTCCAAGCGAGATGTTGAAGGCAAAACAGATGAGAAAGCTCATCTTACCGTGGTCGGCATTGGTGCTGCTATGCACATCCGTTGCGCACCCTCCATAATCAGGTCTGTGTGAACGGCGGACAAAAAAAGAAGAGAATAAGCAGTCTTTGCTTCAGTATTCTTATAGGTCGAGATAGTGATAGTGATTTTTTTTCCAGCGAACCTTCGAAGCTTCCAAAAATAATTTGTATGTTGTTTTATGTTATAAGCTATTACAACGAATTATTTTAA
This sequence comes from Triticum timopheevii, assembly GCA_963921465.1. Lineage (NCBI taxonomy): Eukaryota > Viridiplantae > Streptophyta > Magnoliopsida > Poales > Poaceae > Triticum > Triticum timopheevii. Next base: position 165,633,688 of record OY997264.1, on the reverse strand, counting down.
ACTTCTAAAGTGGGCTGAATTTGAATAGTGAACTACTAAAATTTAAATAGTGAACTCCAATTTTGCTACCCTGCTAAAATAAACTTCTGCAATTTCGTTTTAAGGAGAATACACCACTCTTCTTACTTCTATTTGCTTTTTATAAGCTGTATAAGATCAACTGTACAGTGCCTTTCTATTAAAAAATGAAACAAATCATCTCTTTATAAGAACAACTGTACTGTAATTTCGGTGGCTACAAAGTAGGCTGGGCAGCACGTTGGAGAGCCGTGTGCTAGGCAGCTGTTGTGCTTCATGCGGTGGGCAGCGAACCACAGGGGAGCTGCGCAGGAAGAAAGGCACAAAGGAAGGAGGCAGGCGCAGAGGTGTATGGGGGCGGCTGTGGATACCCACGCCGACGGGAGGCACATGCACATGGGGAGCGCCAGGAAGCGCGCGTGGCCGGGACATGCGTGTGCGTTAGCCATTCCTTTGGCGTGGTGCTCCATTTCTTTCACGGGCGGGCGAAAGGAAGGGCTGTAGGCAGTTGGCAGCTCTGTACGTTAGAGAACTGCATGGAGGTCATCGGAGGCGAGTACCCTTCCTTGGAGTTCAATCCGGTTCGTCTTCGTCAGTCTCCAGCGGAGATGTCTCTGCTGGCTCTGCCCTCTCTCTCCCCCTCTTTGTACATCCGACTGGGTCGATTATTTGATTTTAAATCACGGTGGTGCTGCTTGTTGATTCGAGGCGGCTGATTCTTGTGAACTTGCGAGTGTATATAAACACGTGTAACTCGGTTTAGGGGAGCAAGGCGGGACTATTTCATGCCTAATATCCACGTGTGCTCTCTCTTTTTTACTGGTAAACGAAATCTCATAGCAACACGGCCTCGCTCTCGGCCCATAAGTGAAAAGGCCCACAGCAGCACGCCGCTGGTCGTACAAGCAATCGATCGGGAAGGAAACACAGCCGGGGAGCTATAGATAGATTAGTACCACCTTGGACTTGGATATAGAAAATAAATATAGACGTGTTGAAGAAAAAAACTGAAAGCGTAAATTTACCAGGTGTGCAGAAAACAAGATCATTCCACCATGAGACAAGAGCGGTGGCGGCATCCGCATGAGCAGCCAGATCAAGGTGGCCACCACCATTCTGCAACGAGGAACCAGACCTGCTTAGCATATGAACACTTGAGGATGAGGTGCAGCGGCGTCTCCTCCTGGTCACACAGGCTGCACATGTCAACGTTGTACTGAATGTTGCTGAGAGAGAGGTTGTCGTTGGTTAGGATCCTGCCCCGAAGCATGAGCCAGCCGAAGAGCGGCATTGAGGCTCAACCTTTGATTTCCAAAGCCTGCTGAAGTTGATATTGCACTAGGATCCACAAAACTGAGTCAGATATGCAGAACGAATGGAGTAGGAGCCAGTAATGGAGTCATTCCAGCTGATCAAGTCCGAAGAGTTGGGCTGCAGCTGGAATTATTGGATCAAGGACCATAGCTTGGTGAACTGGCATAGCTGGGGAAGAGTGTTGATGCAGTGCAGCCCCGACATCGACCCTTGGTGAGCGAGATGAGGTATGTGGGTATGGCTGACAGGACTGAGTTGAGTAACCGCAACCTGGCACCGCTGGACATAAGCTTACCTCGCCAAACCTGGAGCTTAGATGCTATCTTATCCAAAATCGGTTGCAGGTCAGCTACTGTAATTTTCTTGAAGTGCAGAGGTAGGCCCAAGTATTTGCAGCGGAATTGCACACAGGTATGGAAAACTGCTGCAGGATGGTGGGGCGAGAGATGTTCAAGCACCCAATTGGGTATATTCCACTCTTGGCCAGGTTGGCCCGAAGACCACTAGCATCACCAAAAGCACATGGAATTTGCCTTGTGACCTCAATATCTCTTGCTGTTGGGGCTACGAACAGTGCAGCGTGGTCTGCATAAAGACTCACTCAGTTGAGAGGGAGGAAGGTGCAAGCACGAGAGGGGACCGGAGGAGCTGGCCTTCAGGAACATCCAGTGTAGCGGCGCGATTGCAATCGTGAATAGCATTAGAGACAGCAGATCTCTTTGCCTAAGGCCCCGCTGATGGAAGAATCTGTGGCCCAGCTCGTCATTAACCATGACCCTTGAAGAGGATGAACACCACAGCAGGCTGATCATATCACATCATTTGCGGCCGAATCCCAGTCGTTGTATCAGCTCAATAAAGAACCCCCACGAAACAGAGTGAAAGGCACTGGCAATGTCTAGTTTAAGCATCAGAGCATCATCTTTATTTGTATGTAGCAGTTTGATGGAACGGGACTGAATGAAAGCACTTTGATGGGGCAGATCATGAGTAGCCTCAGTGAAGCCCCTGAGCTTGAAGCAGTATTCCTCAAATCGGAACCCTCTGAAATGGTGTTGGCTGACCTGGCCAGAGAGCACCATGGCACAGTGATCGGAGACAGAGGAGACGGCTCTCAGGTGACACCGTGGGAACATAAGATTCCAGTCAGAGGTGCAGAAAACGTGATCAATCTCCGTCCTTGTTTGCGACTGACAGGTGCTGACCCAAGTAAACCGCCAAGCGTGCAGCCGGAGTTCAGAGACCTCAATTGCGTTGAGAACTGCCCTTTAGGAGTTAAGCAGCCTCCTGTTGATACTAGCACTGCTTTTGTCCTTAGCTTAACATATGAGATTGAAGTGCCCCAGCAACAGCCAAGAAGGCAGCATGGAGGCCTTTAGTTGTTTGATCTCTTGGATGAAGGCAAACTTATCCGCAATGGATTGAGGCCCGTAGACAGCAGTAATACTCCAGGAAGCAAGGGACGCACGCATGGTTACTTTGGCAAAGGAAGTGTTTGACGTGTGGGATGAAGCAATAATGTCTGAATGTATGAATGATGTTGCGGTGCCAATCTGCAAGATAAGCAAGGTGTAACTCAGAAGATGTAGCTACTCAGACGAAATAGAGTCTACATAATTCTGAAGAAATTGGAGCAACATACGAGAACAACGATATTATCAGAAGGAACCCCCACGCAACTTCGGCATTTGATTAGAGGAGGCTGAGTGTGGTATTGTCTGTCTCCACCCAAAAACAAGGTTCTTCCAAGTATCCCCTTAACGAGATAACAGAAAGCCAATGTTAGCCACAGGGCAGTGGAGACTGGTGGCAAAACAAACTAGAAACACTAAATCCAGAGATAATTCTACATATAGTTACCTATAGAAAGATGAGTAAGCAAAGTTACGCCTTAGGAATCTGGCAACATGATCAAGCGCCAGCAGAACACAGGTAGTGCAGCAACTGTGAAATGAAAAAGGAAGATCAGAACTTGCAAACATATATGTGAAAGCTTCGGAAAACAGAGATTAGAATCATTAACTTGCAAGAGAAAAGCTGTATATTACTTTTTAGGTGGAGCTGGGATGTGACGAGCAGGAGAGAGAACATTAAATGGATAAAATCCTTGGCTCCAAGCACCAATTGCAACCAACCCTGAATTGCAGGCATATTCAATTAGCTCGAATAGTGTATGATGAAAAATGGATATTCCATACCTTGGCTTGAATTAGGCTGCCACTTCGTTCAGTTTTCCTTGAATATGCCTCCAGAAAGCAGACCTCCGATTTACATATGTTTCAATGCTCTCCCTCAAGCTGCATTCATATATGTTGATTGCTAAATAAAATTCTGAAATAAACAAATAACTTTCAGGCGCAAATACTTACAGGTGATGCCGATCAGGAATGTCGTAAATTCTTGCAATAAAACGTGGCAAAAAATCTCTGAAAATATGAGAAATAAAAAGTGCCAGCTCTCTTAGTGACCAACCATCCTACAAAAAACAAACATAAGTGAGGAATAAGCACTATGATTCCAAAACGACTCAACGTTATGAAGTTTCAAGGTGCATACTCCTAAAATTTGTATTCCATGAACATAAAATGTCCTTTGGAAAACTGCTAAATATCCATCTTCCTGAGTAAACCGGAATATTTCTCGATCGGTAGCCATAAAATGAGGAACATTGCAGCCATCAGTATAATATTGGGCAGGAATTAAGTCCTCTCTTCCATTCCAGTACACCGCGCGCAAAAGACCGTTATCGCGAACTGTAGCCAAATGCCAATTCGGGCATATATTACAATTGTGGTCCCAAATAGCCTGATGCCGCAGTGCCACATCAACTTGAGTATACCATTTGTAGTAACTTTCGACAAATAGTCTCCATTTCTCCTGCCCCATAAAGAAGGGGTGATTTTTGAGAACCCATAGGCTAGTTGATCTATCACTTTCAGTTTGACAAAACGGGATTTGACGCACTCTTTCAATGAACTCTGAAAAATAAGGCGGGACCATTCCATTTTTAGTATATTTAGTGATAAACCAATTAGTAATCCGAATAAGATCCCAAAACTGATTATCATTGTTTGCTAACTTTGTTGGTTCTTTCGCAATGGCAACAAAAGACTCATCCTCTGACACAAAAAAATCGTTCTCATGGAAGTCACCGGCCCAGCTCAAATTTTGCCGATGTGCTGCAATTATCTCATTAACCAAACCGTCGGCAACTAAATTGCCGAAGGTTGTATTCTCGAGCATAGGGATAGTAGCACCCTGGTTGTCTTGGAATATAAGATGAGTGGTGAGTGGCTTGAAACTCAAAGCATACCACACGGGAATCATATCCTTTTCAATGGTTAGCCGCACTCGTGGCAACCGCTCCTGGTCCTGCCACTGCTCCTGGTGCTGCCGCTGCCGCCACTGCCAATGCCGCTGCTCCCGCCACTGCTGCTGGCCATGTCGCCACTGTCGCCACTGTTGCTTCCACTGTTGATGCCACTGGTCCCACTGCTGCCGCCATTGATGCTGCCATTGTTGAAACTGCAGATTTAGGTTCCACGGCTCCTGCCCCTGCTGCTGCCCCTGCACCTGCTGCTGCTGCTCAACCAGCTGCCCCCACAGCCGCCACTGCCACTCCCCATGCTGCTGCCATTGTTGCCATTGCTGCTGATATTGCTGATTCCACTGCTGAAATTGCCAATGGTCCTGCGGCCACTCCCACCGTTGTTGATCTTGCTGCACCTGGCAATGTTGTTGCCATTGCTGCCATTGATTGTCCCACAGGGCATGCCAGTGCTGAAAATGCTGCTGCCAGCGCAATTGCCAATCCCCCCACAGCTGCTGCAACATCAGATGCAACTCCGGCAACTGCTGCCATTGCAGCCACTGCTGCTGCCATTGCCCCTGCCAGACCAGCCACTGCTGCTGCCATTGTCCCTGGTACCGCAGCCACCGCTCTTGCCAATGCTGGCGCCACTCCTGCGGCAACGGCCACATCTGCTCGCCCTCCTGCTGCCCCTGCTGCTGCCCCTCCATGTGGTTGTGTTTGGGATCGGCAATGAAACTACAGAAAAAACACAACCATAAAACTTATGAGATGTTTATGAGATGCATGATGTGTGTTGTAACATAATCATAACAATAACAGAAGAAAATGATTGCATATAATGGTCCATAATCAGTAAATTGGTGCAACTGAATATCTGGTTGACGAGATGGTATGGTCTCTAATTAGTAATCTCGTATACACTGCAACTCTGAATTTCATCATGCATAGTAATTGCTGAAAGGAAGCAGTAAGTTTCTACAAGATGCAAACTCAGTCCTGTATATGTTTTAAGCAATGTCACTGCACACTGCTCTTGAGAACTTATGCAACATCTATTATACTACTCTAGATTAACCTATTGATTCTTATGGCATGAGCTTTGCCCCTCACAGGTGATTGTGTGACGTTCAAGGAGAAACTTTCAAGATTTTATTCCTGCTGATTAGACAAATTGCAAAGGATAATTCATCTTTAGGAGGCAAATTGGTTCAAATGCTGTGTGTAATGTGGGAGATGCTAACGTGCAATGGAATCTTACATAATATATAACTCGTCTAAAAAAACTGTACCTGTTCAGAGGAGATGTCTGTCAATCCAAGATGCAGGTCGACCGGAGCTCCTAGCCGAGGTGATTGACGAGCTCAGGAGGAGCTGCTCGTCGTCGGCTCCTTCGCAAGTATCTCGTCGGAGGCGGGAGCCGCCGGCCGGCACGGCGGGGTTGATGCAGCTGGCGGCGGATGATTCGTAGCGGGCCGACGGGTGGGAAGGAGAGGACAATGGAAGGGTGGGGGAGGGGGGCTCGGGGCGGACGGGCTGGCCGGCGGCGGGGTTGGACGCGGCGGCGGCTGAGCGAACCCTAGTGGGAGGCGGCCAAGAGGAGCGTGAACCAAGGGGGGAAATGGTTGGGTTTTCCTTGCTGCGTCTGATTCGATACGGGGGTGGGTAGTACTAGTTGTAGTTGTCGTTCACTATCTGGTTGTAATAAGTGCTTTGCAAAACTGCACTTGCTTTGATGATGTGATAATACTGTGCTAATGCTTGGTTTTAGCAAACAAACCATTGTTTTGTTAAAAAAATAAGTATAGTTCTCTCAATCTACCCTAATGCTTGGTTTAGCAAACAAACCATTGTTTGCTTTAACAGGCAGAAGTAACCTCTCTGATTATTATATTAACACATGGAGCAAGCCACACCCATCAGTTTCATTTGTCCCTATATTAATTAAATTCAAATATGGATCAGTATTCTGAATAACTCCTTTTTAAGACATGTACCTGAATAGCTTGGACTTCCTTTGTAAACATATATAAGACGTTTTATATCACTAGTGTCTTATGCTCCCTTCGTTCCTAAATGTAGATCTTTCTAGAGATTTCAATAAGTGACTACATACGAAACAAAATGAGTGAATCTACACTCAAAAATATGTCTACATACATCTGTATGTGGTAGTTCGTTTGAAATCTCTAAAAAAACTTATAATTAGGAACGGAGGGAGTATATGTTTATAGAGGGAGTAATATTCATAGGTTGGTATGCTAGATTCAAGTACGCCCTGCAGTGTTCTCTAGGATTGGTTAAATAGTTTTAGGCGACGGCAAAGCCAAATCAAGCTGTTCAATCCCTCGCCCGAGAACTCATCTAGGGTTTCCCTGCCTCTCGTCGTCGTCACTGCTGGTCCGCCTCGTCTCCTATGGTCCTTGAACCATGGAGACGCGGTGGATCCCAGCCTTTGCCAGTGGGAGAGCTTCGTTTTTAGGTGTTTTTCTACATTTTATTAGGGTTTCTACCATGGTCAAGAAGATGATGCAGCGGCGGCTTCTTGAAGATGGAATAAGGTCCTCTAAGCCTAACCCCCGCCCCGGTGATGTTTCAAGCATCGTTGGAAGGCCTGTGGAGATTTGTCTCCAACGGATCCCGTGGGATTCGGTCGGCATTCGTCTTCGGTGGATCCGACTGGATCCGGCCTTCGTTCGTCTACGTTTATGTGTCTGCAGGTTGGTTGTTCTGGTGCACTGATTCTATGAGGCCTTAACACAACGACTTCCCAAGTGCTTACTACAACAATGTTTGCCCGACTCCGACAAGGGAGGGATGATGACAGTGGCGTGCTTTCGGCTCGCTTCAGTGCTTGTAGTCGTCGCTAGGTGGTCTACGAACCTGGATGTAAATTTGGCTACTAGTGTTCTTTGTACTATCTTGCCAGTTGATGAATAGATCAAAAGTTTTCTCGAAAAAAAATAGTTTTATGTGACTCCTACTACATAGTTGATCATGTATAATTAAATTGTATTAAATGGTGTTGTCATACTTCGATATGTTTTTTATGGTGTGCACTAAAACATAGTTGATCTATTATAAAATACATTTTACGCACTATGTGCAACATTATTATTTCCTATAAATGAGTGACCTTTCCTAGCTCGTTTCAATTTAATTTTAGGCATGTCTTATTTATCTTACACATTTTATTATTATTTCAAATGCATGATAATGACATAGCAAATCATCCATGCCATTAGAGAACTCACAGATCAATCTGAGGATTTGTGTGTCCTAGGTTATTAGACTACACTGTCATGTAATTGAGAAAAAATGTATTCACTTTGATGACCTCCTCTTCATCAAATGTGCAAGCAACATTTCTAATAAGATTTTTGGTTTGTCATCTAACATGCAAGTTATTCCTGGAAAACATGTGAAGACCAGAAATTTCGGACCTCTTTGTTTGAGTTTCAGGGACCAGATTTAGCTTTGCCACTGAAGCTGAATCTAGAATCTGAAACAAATAGCTATTTTGAATCAGCTTTGCCGGTGAAATTGCATATGGAATCTGAAACAAACAATTATCTCAAATCAGCTTTGCTAGTGAAGTTGGATCTGGATTTGGGCCATTGCTAGTGTAATTTGCTGAAGCTGATTATGCGAATCAGATTGGCCATTGAAGCAAATCCAAAGATGATTCGACTCCAATCAAAGTTGAAACAAACATGGCCGTATATCATTGCGAAACAACTTTGACACTGAAGCAAATATGTAGGTGATTCGAATTCAATCAAAGTTGAAACGAACCAGGTCGATGGAAGGATGTAAGCTTCATATGTGTCATTTCAAACAAAAGTTAATAAGTATTTGTTATTTGTTTTTCCTTGATGTGAATTTTGCTATTTATTTTTCTCCACGTAATTCTAGAGGTCCTGGTTTCAAACAATATCCTTGCAGAATTGTTATGCAAGGGAAGGCTGTCTAGAAAGCCCCTTCCGGCCTTCCCCATACCCCTTGTGTAGTTGTGTGGGACCTTTCAACACTGGGTACGTCCTTTTATTTTTGTCCATTAGATTCTGCAATGTTTGAAAAGCTCCGTGCGTGCAGGCAAAGTTGGTCGTGTGGAGCTTATAAGGGCATGTATTATGGAGGCTACCCCTTGGTGCTGCCCCAGCCTCCAACGATGCAATCACCGGACCACACTTCATTTTTTTTTCTTGATTCTCTTTCTTACTTTCTTGGTGGTCCTTCACACATGCATTTCACCTCTCCCTCTGCTTTTGGACGGGGCAGCCGCCTCTTCTGCAAGAGCCCGCTTTCCTCTGACAACAGTAGCTTTTTTCTCTCTTGCTTCCACATAGGGTGTTTTTCTGATGTCGACTCATGAGGCACCTGTCCACGGTGTAGCATAATACATGCCCTAAAAGGGGGTACAAACCGTGTAGAACTTTAAAAGGATAGAGATAATGTATGGTGAGTTTTTACATGCTGTGAAGGAGGAAGCTAATGTGTGGACATGGGTATACTCACAAACGAGTTGAACTAGCTAGATTTGAGACAATGAGACAATGTACGGAAAGTAGGTGCTCAATTTCTTTACATCTATATTCTTTGAGTTTCTTTGCACTGTGTTTTTTAAAATGTGATTCGCGGGCTTCATCAGGTTTGCCGAATCGACCAGGAAATACACGCAAGGAATGCAAACAATATTCTGATGCCCCGATTATAACTTCTGAAAAACATACATGAAAATAACTGAATATGTGATGGATTAATGTTGAGTGTTACTCTCTCTCTCTCTCTCTCTCTCTCTCCCTCCCTCCCCCTCCCTCCCTCCCTCCCCTCGCCCCCTCCCTATTAAGCGAATAGGCCAGCGACTGCAGCATCGCCATGCCTCTCTCCAACGGACGACCGAGCTGGTGACTAGTAGCTTCACGGTTGCAAAACATCAGCTTTTCCATAGTTTGAAATTGTGGATTTAATCCAAAAAATGAAACAGTTTGGATTGGTTTGGATGGAAAATACACCCAGTTCGGTTTGGGTTCTAGACCTCAGTATTTGGTTTGGATTGGATTGGTAGCTGGGAAGGAAGTCGTGTGGTCTGGGCTGGATTTAATCTGGATCTGAAACTATTCCCAGGTTTACCTACACCGATCCCATGTCTAAGGACTAAAATAGCCTAGACGTGAGGGGGAGTATTGAAATATATTGCCCGCCTCTCTCCACGAGTTCGGACTTTTGGATGAATTGGCTCAAGCATGAATTCATTAACCTACATTCATTTTCATGCATTTTGGTATTATCTACGGTGTGATTGAAGTTACATTGTTAGGCATAGATGAAATGTTATATAATCTCTGGGCCAATCTGTCTCTATGCATAGTTAGTTCGCATAGACGTTGAGTGTTTTAAACACTAGCACAACAAACCTTCTCTCCTTTAATTTTCCTCTCCTTTTCAATCTTTGTTTTGTCTTTCCATTTAGATTTTTTTTCATGCAATCGTAAGAAGGTTTCTTTGTTATTTTTATGTTGTTAGAGATGCTTGTGCAAAGTGAGAGCTCGCCCACCTACCGATGTTGATATGTATTTTGACTAGTATGTTTTCTTTTGCTTTCTTTTGTGGACGCTGATGCGAGCATTTTCGCCATAGAGGGTCTTTTCTATATGCTGTGATGCTAAGGTATTATCTGAAAAAATGCCTTCAAGTTTATTTATCTTAATTTTTGTTGATCTCTGGATTCTTAGGTATTACACACTTGAATGTTGTGTCCATATCGTGCTTGATCCATGCTAAATGGATTTGTGGTTTTTGAGCTCTTTGCTTTGTAAGGCTGGTCACAATGGGGAGGAACTTAGGAGTAACATCACACACTCCAATACAACTTTGCTTATGTGGCATATATTTAATGAAGAGAGAGGTGCATGTGGTAACTAGCTAAGTTACCGGAACATCATACACTCCAAGAAATAATGAGTCTATAACCTAATAAATACATCGTTGCATGACACTACATAGATGTTCCTACCCACTATGGAGGTAGTAACATAGTCTAGGGAAGTGTGTAAGTTACTAGCTTATGTTCTTGCCCATTGTGACCAGCCTAAGATAAGTGAATTGTGGTCCACTGGCTTTATGTTATCTCACTATTTCTTGCTTTTTGGTGGTCTTTCCTTTATGAAAGCATCAAAACTGAACCAAGTATGGCATACTCGGACCGTGTATGCGGCATGTAGTTCTATGACATTTTCTTTATCATAAATATAAGTTATACACTTATATTTTTTGCTTTGGATAATGGTGTGCGGCATCAGCATGCATGGTTTTGATTTTTGAAAAATTGCAGTATTAAAATTATTATCATGCTAAATACTTGCATTCTTTTCTAGAAGAAAATGGTTGCTTCTGTATTGTTCACTTCAAGTTCATTAAAAATGTTCATTAGTACTCCCTCTGATCCATATTACTTGTCGCCGCTTTAGTGATCGGAGGGAGTATGAAATTTCCAAGTTAAAGAAAGTAAGAAGCTAGCCTTGGTGAAAGTCTTGGCCTGTCAAGAGGCCAGTAACATAAAGTATGGGCTGCTGTGTTATGGATTTGAAATATTACAATATATAGTTATTGTTTTCTTATTATTATTACCATCGATGTACTCCCTCCGTTCCTAAATATAAGTCTTTGTAGAGATTGCACTATGGACCACATACGGATGTATATAGATGCATTTTAGAGTATAAATTCACTCGTTTTGCTCCTTATGTGGTCCATAGTGAAATCTGTCCAAAGACTTATACTCTCTCCGTCCCAAAATTCTTGTCTTAGATTTGTCTAGATACGAATTCTTGTCTTAGATTTAGGAACGGAGGGAGTAGTTCATAAAAATAATAGTTTGCTGTTTTTTCCCTCTTGTTTAGTACTTCAACTTTTGTTTGAGAAGACCAGACCTTGCAAATTGCAACCGCTCATATATGTATTACACTTCTTAAACTGCATATGGACATGTTTCCAAAATAGCGTTATAACTCTTGATGTATTCAAACATTAAGGATGATCAATGCCATGGTTTTTCGGCGCAGGAAAGCACGCTACCCCTTGTACTAATACATATCATTGAGGACCCCCCCCCCCCCCCCCCCCACACACACACTATGCAGAAACCAGAAAATGGAAGTAGGAAGTATACAACGTACAAGAAAACGTCGATGGCTTGAGTTGCTTTTTTCCTCCGCTGGTGGTCGACACCAACTGCTATGTTGGCTGGTGGCCATGTGAAGAAAGATCTTGTACCCTAACCGGCAGGGTGTCACGCGTCGCCACACCATTAGGATCTGAACAAGCAAAGAGAATAAGAGATACAGATATAGTCACAAAAATCCTCTATCAGAAAGTAAAATGAATGTACTTCATATTATCTGAGCATGGAGTTTTGGCAGTTAAATTCGAATAAATAGAAAATAAAATTAAAAAAACTGAAATCTCGTGTACTTGTTTTTTTGCTACCATGGTCAATACTCGTGCAATGTATGTTTTCCCAATAAAAAAGACAAAGTCTAATGCTTAAACAAGCAACAAATTTGGCACCCAACTCGTTTTTTTAACACAGGTCACAATATTTGTGTTTTTCCATAAAATTTTGCAGACAACCATGGGACACAAACAAGTACATCTCTAGAAAAATGTGTTATTTTAACATTAAAAAAATTGTTTTTGCATGCTGCAGCATATGCACATTGATGTTACTTCCTTCATTTTTGTATACAAAGCCACAAACTCATATTACAGGTACCAAGGTAGAAAGTAATGCTTACTTAAGCCAATGTTGCAAGTTTGTCTTTTCTCCTCGCTCGACGTGTTAATTAATGTGTATTTTTCTCTTCAACGCACAACAAGACAACCCTCTCACTCCTTGTTGGTTGATTAATGTGGTACATGAAAACCAAGCTTCTCACTCCCACATGCATGCAAGGGGTATTAATGTCCTCGGTTGCTAGTACGAGGTAAACCTCATCAATTTTACCTCGATTGATGTTAGTGGCCTTGTATAATTGCAAATTGTAATTTTGATAGTGGCCTTGTATACAAAAATGGACGGAGTATTTATTTTTTTTGCGAAAAATGGACATTATCTTTACAACTAGGATCACCGTACAGTACAACCATTTATCACTAGTGCACATCTCTAAACATTGGAACATTGTATTTAGTGCGTTATTTAATATATGATGAGGAGATATAAGCCCGACGGCACAAGTTCCGTTTTGGCCGCAGGTTAGCCTTAAGATGTGGTTGGTTATCATCAAGCTGGCCATCACTTCAACTCCAATCAACCACCCACACTCACTTGTTTTTCCTCCTATTGGTCATCCTATTACTAAACAGTAAGACTTAGCTACCTACGAGCCACCACAACGTTTTGACGTCATCAACCGTCGGATCAGGCACTGGAACGACCCAGATCGTTCGGTCATCTCACCCAGCACCGAAAGGTCAACTAGCGCACGTACTCGGGCTGCTGCTCCGCAGGCCGAGCTAGGAGTCGGGCTGATCGCTGGCCAGAAGCCCATATAGGCCCAACAACGTGATTTTCCACCCGTTCCGTGTGCGTCCTCCGTACATCCCGATCTTCCGCCAATCGCTAGTTTTTTTTTTCTATTTGCCCATCTTTCCCAGTACCTGGCCGTCAATTTTTTTCCCCAGTACCCACGATGTGCGAAGATCCGGTCATTCGCTTTAGTATTTGGTGCTCCTGTTTAGCATAAGTAGAAGAGCACCAGCTCCATTGATGATTAATTTAGGAGGAGACTCACCTGTTGTGACTACTACTCGGTCCTAAGCCAATATTACTACCAATCCTGATATGCTAACTATTTCAAATATGTGTCATACCAGATCAAAAAAATATGCTAACGGATTGGTTCGAACTTCAAATAAATATGCCCCGTTACTGCTGCCATGTCATTCTAGCTTAAAGTCATTCGAATTTCATCAAATATTTATATTATTCAACTTTTTCAAATATATCATAGCTCTTTGTTTAAGATGAACGGGCGCGGCAACGCGCGTCTTCATGGTCTAGTCTATCTATAGGACATGGTTACTTTGTTTCATGTAAGCCAAGGGTAACAAGTTTGATTTATAGTTTTCTCATGAAAAACTAAGATAATCACAATACATTTCTCCCTTGAATCAAAAAATATATTATGCCTAGACATTGTGTTTCTGATGTCCACCGTATCGTGATAGACATGCGCGCCTATGATACCTCACTGTTCTTGGCTGGCCGTCAACTAAACCTGCTGCCCAAACAATATCCATCACATGAAGCAGCTACCTCAACACATCGAAGTTTAGGGTCTCTTTGATTCTAGACCCACCGGTTCAACAATTCAGCTCTGAAGGGATATATCACTCACTAGTAGGCTTTTGTGTAATCCCCCTCTCTTTTTGAGTAAAATATACAATGTGTAGAAAGAAATCGGAAGAAAGAGTATAGAAAAGATGAAATGTAAAACAGGAAGGAAACGGCACCTTGATAGCTTTTTAGTTCTTGTCCAAGGTCGTTTTCTCTCCGCCGGTGTTGGACACCAACTGTTGGACAGAAACCTTGGCCGACGGCCGAAAGCTCTGCCCCGTAACCGGCGGGGGCAGGGCAACACCATTAATTAGCTCCAACTGGTAGATCGACCTAGAAAAACAAAGACATAGGAGTAGAATATAGTGTCAGACCAAAACCTCGACTACAAACTAGCTACAGTAGTACTATAAAGAGATCATTAATTAGTGCAAAATAGCAAAGATAGTACTCCATTTTTTAAGACATATTATCTTTCTTTACAGCAAGGTTCACGACGATACAGTAAAATCGTAATTATACGTTTCCAAAATTACAAACTGATATATACACGCTCCCTATGCTTCCTATGCGGCTGCGGAGACCTTGTATTGCGCCTGTTGATGCCGGCCGGCGAGAGAGTTTCGAGTGAAAAGGATCGGAAACTTAGGGGCTCGTGGTATTCGCCTAACCCTTTGTCAAATAAAAAATTGCTTGCATCTGGCGAAAACAAGAAGGAACATATATGTATCAATAGATGGAAATCACAAGATGTGTAGAAGTCGTTTCCATGGGAAAAGGAGCAGAGAAAACATAAAAAGGCACAGTTGGCTCACCTCGAAAGCCTAGACTGTGAATCGTGTGATGAGATCCGTGTCCATCACCGGCCGTCTCCAACACAAACATACTTCCATGCACGAGATGGAGGGAAGAAATATTATCTAAAAGAAAGAAATCCACAATCGCATCAGAGAGAGAAACCACAAAGATGTGTTCAATTCATCTTGTTTCGCTAAAAAGCCGAGGAGAAAGAGGGAGAGGATGATACATACACGTACGGTAGCAGATCAAAAACCGAATTTGTGGATCATAACCAGATCTACCGGCCAGAAGAAAGAAGCTCGTCTCCATCCATCGGCAAACCAGAGCAGAGAAACTGGGAAACCGAAGGTTGTGTGGTGAATCCTCGGCTCGATCCATATCATACCTACTCATGTAAACATGCAAGCACTTGGTCGCACCAAGAGACGGACCTGCGTAGGCAAGACAAGAGAAATTATTCACGCTGGGACGGACGGCATCAATGGTGTATTAATGGCGTCTACCGGCCAGTCAGGCCCCCCTGTAGAAGATAGATGTAGACAGGGACAACACAGAGAAACAGGGAGGTACCGACGGCGAGCACCACCACACATGTGCCGGCTTCGTGCGTGTCTCCGGCAGACACGGTTCGTTCGTCCGTAGCCGGAGGCGGAGGCGGAGCCATGGCGGTGAGGATGAGGGTCCGTCGAGGGAGAGAGGATGAGGAGCAGTTGCAAATGCACGACTTTTTTTTTGGGGGGGGGGGGGGGGGGGGAGGGGGGGGGGGGATGGGGAGGGGTAGTTGCAAATGAACGACTTGTCCACGGTAAGTTTTGGGTGGGCGTCCTGTCCAAAAAATAAGGGTTTTCGGTGGGCGTCAGGTGGTTGGTTTGACCTTCGTGGATGGCTTCGGCTGATAGTGGACCAGGCAACGCGTGGACCCGCGCGGTAAGTGGGAGCGGCTACATTCTACATTGCGTGTTTTGATAAAGTTTGTTAGGATGACGCGTCGTTGCGACTCGGAAGATGGAAGTTTGTTGTTAGGTTGCACCGGTGGTACAAACTCTATTTTTGTAATAATAATATATTTCTTTTTTATAATAATATATAAATACATAGTGCACGTTTTATACATACATATATATGTACGGAGTATATATAAATACACCAGCTAGCCGAACAGCTAATACATCCAACACATCATAATACTATACCGCCAAAGACAGAGCATGCATCCTAAATTAAGCATGAGCATTCAAGAGGAAGACGCGGGGTAGGTGGCGGCCTCCGCTCTTCTACGAGCCGATTGAAAAGAAACTTGTCCAATATCGTCTGAAATAGTTTAGGCATATCTGATGTAGTCCTTCAGAAGCTCCGATAACAATTCTTCTCCACTACGTTGGTCCCGCCGCGATCAATAACATGCCGGCTTCGGCGATGGAGGAACGGGTCATTGGCCGTTCAGGAGGAAGAACAGGCCTGGCCCCTAGGGACATCAATGTATTTTTCAGGGTGACTATATTTTTCTATAGATGGGTGACTATACTATTTGGCTTGATCGATAGGATGAGTTTATTAGTATTTATTTTAAAAAATGAATTCCAAACCAGTCGGCCGCTATATGTAGAAGGAAATAAATACTATCTCTATAACTTTTTATTTTATTAAGTTACATAGGGAGTAGTAATCCGCCGTAGTAAATACTAGCTACTTTTTTCATACTAGCCACAATGGATAGTAACATAGACGGCCAACCTGGAGAGCGATAGTTGTCGGCCGCAAGGCATTGAAGCTTGGTCTGATCAAGAGGGTGGGGGTGGCTCCACGATCTTCATATGGGAGGATAAGTGGATCCCTGATACTATTTCGATGGCTCCTATGGTAAAACCTGATAACACATCTCTTGGTTTTGTGAATGAGTTCATTGATCAGGCGAATTGGACATGGCAACATGAGCTTGTTCGTGCAACCTTCCTGGCACCGGATGCCCAAGCAATCTTAAACATCCCGCTGCGCAATGGTGGGGGAGAGGATTTTCAAGCGTGGGCCTTTGAATCCACCGGAATCTATACTGTCAAATCAGCATACCGTACTCTTGTGACTCACAAAGAGCGACTAGCTCGAGAGGAAGGGACGGATATGTGTACCTCACAGACCGAAAGATAGCCGAACAGCTAATACATCCAACACATCATAATACTATACCGCCAAAGACAAAGCATGCATCCTAAATTAAGCATGAGCATTCAAGAGGAAGACGCGGGGTAGGTGGCGGCCTCCGCTCTTCTACGAGCCGATTGAAAAGAAACTTGTCCAATATCGTCTGAAATAGTTTAGGCATATCTGATGTAGTCCTTCAGAAGCTCCGATAACAATTCTTCTCCACTACGTTGGTCCCGCCGCGATCAATAACATGCCGGCTTCGGCGATGGAGGAACGGGTCATTGGCCGTTCAGGAGGAAGAACAGGCCTGGCCCCTAGGGACATCAATGTATTTTTCAGGGTGACTATATTTTTCTATAGATGGGTGACTATACTATTTGGCTTGATCGATAGGATGAGTTTATTAGTATTTATTTTAAAAAATGAATTCCAAACCAGTCGGCCGCTATATGTAGAAGGAAATAAATACTATCTCTATAACTTTTTATTTTATTAAGTTACATAGGGAGTAGTAATCCGCCGTAGTAAATACTAGCTACTTTTTTCATACTAGCCACAATGGATAGTAACATAGACGGCCAACCTGGAGAGCGATAGTTGTCGGCCGCAAGGCATTGAAGCTTGGTCTGATCAAGAGGGTGGGGGTGGCTCCACGATCTTCATATGGGAGGATAAGTGGATCCCTGATACTATTTCGATGGCTCCTATGGTAAAACCTGATAACACATCTCTTGGTTTTGTGAATGAGTTCATTGATCAGGCGAATTGGACATGGCAACATGAGCTTGTTCGTGCAACCTTCCTGGCACCGGATGCCCAAGCAATCTTAAACATCCCGCTGCGCAATGGTGGGGGAGAGGATTTTCAAGCGTGGGCCTTTGAATCCACCGGAATCTATACTGTCAAATCAGCATACCGTACTCTTGTGACTCACAAAGAGCGACTAGCTCGAGAGGAAGGGACGGATATGTGTACCTCACAGACCGAAAGATAGCCGAACAGCTAATACATCCAACACATCATAATACTATACCGCCAAAGACAAAGCATGCATCCTAAATTAAGCATGAGCATTCAAGAGGAAGACGCGGGGTAGGTGGCGGCCTCCGCTCTTCTACGAGCCGATTGAAAAGAAACTTGTCCAATATCGTCTGAAATAGTTTAGGCATATCTGATGTAGTCCTTCAGAAGCTCCGATAACAATTCTTCTCCACTACGTTGGTCCCGCCGCGATCAATAACATGCCGGCTTCGGCGATGGAGGAACGGGTCATTGGCCGTTCAGGAGGAAGAACAGGCCTGGCCCCTAGGGACATCAATGTATTTTTCAGGGTGACTATATTTTTCTATAGATGGGTGACTATACTATTTGGCTTGATCGATAGGATGAGTTTATTAGTATTTATTTTAAAAAATGAATTCCAAACCAGTCGGCCGCTATATGTAGAAGGAAATAAATACTATCTCTATAACTTTTTATTTTATTAAGTTACATAGGGAGTAGTAATCCGCCGTAGTAAATACTAGCTACTTTTTTCATACTAGCCACAATGGATAGTAACATAGACGGCCAACCTGGAGAGCGATAGTTGTCGGCCGCAAGGCATTGAAGCTTGGTCTGATCAAGAGGGTGGGGGTGGCTCCACGATCTTCATATGGGAGGATAAGTGGATCCCTGATACTATTTCGATGGCTCCTATGGTAAAACCTGATAACACATCTCTTGGTTTTGTGAATGAGTTCATTGATCAGGCGAATTGGACATGGCAACATGAGCTTGTTCGTGCAACCTTCCTGGCACCGGATGCCCAAGCAATCTTAAACATCCCGCTGCGCAATGGTGGGGGAGAGGATTTTCAAGCGTGGGCCTTTGAATCCACCGGAATCTATACTGTCAAATCAGCATACCGTACTCTTGTGACTCACAAAGAGCGACTAGCTCGAGAGGAAGGGACGGATATGTGTACCTCACAGACCGAAAGATAGCTATGGAGTTCCTTATGGAAGCTAAAGGTTATACCTAAAGTGCGAGTTTTCTGGTGGCAGGTGCTGAATAAGATCCTGCCAGTCGAAGAGACTCTCAAGCGAAGACATATCAAAGAACTAGATCGATGCAACATATGCCTTGCAATGGGAGAAGATCTGATGCATGCATTGATACACTGTACACATGCAAAACGTTTCTGGAATGAAGCAGAAGCGTTATTTGAGTTTCATCTACCACGTCTGCACCCTGACACTTGGTCTAGGGATATCATATGTGACAGCAGGTTTGCAGAGGATGAAAGGGCTAAAATCATTACAGTTATGTGGGCCATCTGGCATTCGCGCAACAGATGGGTTCATGATCACGAGAAACTCGATCCTGGCAATGCAGTGAGAAAGATCAGAGAAGATCTTGCACTTCTGGAGCTGCCTAGGAAGCAAGTTTCAGTTCTACCAGGCTATGGATGGCGGCCACCTGAGGATGATATTGTCAAGATTAATTGTGAAGGAGCCATTGATATTCTCTCTGGTAAGGGAGGAGCTGGCGGAGTGGCACGCTCGGCGTCAAGTTTGCTGGGTACGTGGTGTAAGCCACATGATGGGGTGACAGATCCATTGATCATGGAGGCATTAGCCCTCCGGAAAGGAGTCATTTTTGCCAATTTGCGAGGCCTAAAGCGCGTGACGATGGAGACTGACTGCTTGGCTTTGGTGAATCTGTGAAATTCTTGTCATGCAGAACGATCTGCTGTGGCACCTGTTCTTGATGAAATTGGAGAGCTCTCTTTAGAATTTGATTACTTTGTAATTCAACATGTATTAAAGACAGCCAATATGTCGGCCCATTTGTGTGCAAAGCATGCTTGCACACTCCTTGTAACTGACAGTTGTCTGAACTCGACTCCCTCGTTCTTGGTTAGCAACCTGTTGGCAGACTGCCCCAAGAATGCTTTTGTTGAATAAAAACTCTCAGATATTTCCTAAAAAAACATAGACTAGTAACATGCATATATATTACTAGTCTATGTTACTACCTCTATAGTGGAGAGTAACATATGTGTGATAACAAGCAACACTTCATTTATTAGGCTATAGACTCATCTTGTCTTGATATGTGTGACTAGCTATGTTACCATTTTCCTCTCTTTCTTCATTTGTTGCTTGCTACATCATCTATTTTACTAGATATGTGTGATGTTACTCCCTATGTTACTCCCATTGTGGATAGTCTCAACAAATCGAGTATACTCCATATCGTGCTTCATGGAGTATCAACTTAACCACCGTTTAAGTTTTCGTCCAAACTCCAGCAAAAGAAAGAAAAAAAGCTTTCGCATAGAGAAATAAAAAAATAACAAAAACCCAGGTGGACGTTTTCATATGAACTAGCGCATGCAGCTAAGTGGCTAATACTCGAACTAAATGAAAATGGAGGGAGTAATAAAACTTCATAAATTTTGAACCGCGGGTGAGTCTAGCTCGTTACATCGGGTCAAGAGATTTACTTAAGAGTATGGTTAATAGTAGAGCCAGTTGCTGGCTATATGGATATGCCATATCACCAAAAGTTAGCATTATTAATTGGTCATACAATAGAATGGGCTATAAGGTTGGCTATAAGCTCACAGTTTTTTTTCACTTTCTCTCTATCTCTTTTCTCTCATTAAATGATTTTGTCTAGGAGCACGTGTAGAGCCTGGCTCTTGCATGAGAACATGGTTAATAATATAGCCAGCTGCTAGCTATATGATGTTGCCACGTCCTACATAGTCAAGCTTATAGCCGGCAAGTACAATAGCTAGATATAAATATGTATTACTTTGTTGATACATGGCCCACCTTGCTCTCTCACAAAGTGCCTAGAAGCACGTGCTGCAGCCGGCTGTTAACTAGTAGCCCGTTTCTCTTCTCTCTCTTCCAACTAAGCAAAAATATAATATTTAATGTCTTACAGCCTGCCTACATCGCCTTAGGATGCGTTTGGTTGCAAGAATCGTCCAAGATAGGTTGGGATGGTACCAAAAAAAGGGTTGTTTGGTTATAAAACAGATGAATGGATCCACCCCAAAAAAGAGAATATCCATCAAAGATGCTGGACCGATCCACCCCACAGAATCGGCCGGCCCGAGCGGCCCGCTCCCTCGCTGCTTCTGCACGTGACAAGCACGCGCGCCTCGGCCTCACCTCCCGTTCTCTCCCTCGCTATCGCTCACCCTCCCGAAACCCTCGCTCTCTCCCTTTCCAGTTCGAAACCCTAGGCGGCGGCGCACTCCTCTCGCCCTCCTCTCTCGTCTCTCCACTCCGACCGCCCCATCTCTTCTTCCTCCTCCTCTCACCTCAGGCGGCGGCATGGAAGAGGGCGCGGGGTGACCTGCTGCTTGTTGGAGTAGGAGGGAGGCGGCTGGGCTTCTGGAGCGCGACCCCGACCAGGCGACCAGGACCTCCGGCGACCACGACCACGACCTCCGGCGACCACTACCATGACCTCCAGCGACCAGGATCTGACTCAGATCGACGACCAGAACCACCACCACTTTGATCCACCCCGGGTCCAAAGGTAAGGACAGGAAAACACTATGCTGATAATGTGTTTTTGTGATTCCCTAGATGTTTGCATGTATGATAGATGGACCTTTGTGTTTTACATCTTGTGTTGTAGATGAACAAACAACAGAAGTTGTTTGTTTTTGGTGCTGCAGCATATATGATAGCTTCAATGATGATGATGGTTGTTCAGTCTAGGAAAAAGAAAAGGAGACAGATGAGAGAATGTATTACCTATGGGCCTATAGAGGAGAGGGATAGGATGAGAATTGAGTATCTTGACAATAAAATATGGAAGAATGATACAAAGTGTATTAACATGATTAGACTTGGGAGGCTCCTTTCTTTCGGTTTTGCAAACTTCTGAGGACTCGTTAGTTGCTTCATGACACTACATATGTGTGTGGAGCAGCAAGTAGCAATGTTCTTGAACACCGTTGGACATAACCTTAGAAATAGGTTAGTTGGCACCAATTATGATAGGTCCGGTGAAACGGTTAGTCGGTATTTTCATTTGGTCCTTCATGCCATTGGTGAGCTATGGAATGAACTTATTAGGCGACCGTCATTGTCGACCCCAACTAAATTGAAGGCAATCCACGCTGGGATCCATACTTAAAGGTATATAAGATCCCAAATCATCTTCTATATATTTTCTTGGTTCGTAGTTTCAAATTCCCATAAGTTCTAATCCTCTTGACCAAATAGGATTGTGTTGGAGCTATTGATGGAACACATGTTCGAGCTTCTGTGGATAAGGACATGGAAGCCGCTTTTCGTGGTAGAAAACCCTTCCCTACCCAAAATGTGTTGGCGGCCGTAGACTTTGATCTTCGGTTCACATATATCTTGGCTGGTTGGGAGGGAACAACACATGATGCACTAGTTTTATGAGATGCTTTAGAACGGCCAAATGGTTTACGTGTTCCACAAGGTAATATAGCACAAACACTAGCAGTAGCTCTCAATTCCATTTGTTGTTATAACAATCACCCACTTGTCCCTTATATTATAGGAAAATTCTACCTAGTTGATGCTGGATATGGAGCCAAACCAGGGTTTTTGCCTCCTTTTCGTGGTGTGAGGTATCATTTGAACGAGTGGGGAAACAATCCCGTGCAAAACGAGAGAGAATTGTTCAATCTTAGGCACTTTTCGCTTCGTGTGACTGTAGAGCGTGCTTTTGGGTTACTCAAGAGGAGGTTCAAAGTTCTTGATGATGCCACTCCATTCTTCCCCTTTCCAACTCAAGTTGACATTGTTGTTGCTTCCTGCATTATTCATAATTGGGTTATAGAAGATGGGATTGATGAATTAATCATATCGGAGACTGAATGGGCATCTAATCCACTTCCTGCTACAACATCGGTCGGCCAAGCTAGCGAACATGCATACATGGTTGCATTCAGGCAGGGAATAGCCGATGCCATGTGGGAAAACCGGCAGAATCATTATGCAAACTAATATGTAATATTATTGTGTTGTTCTCATGAACCTTATGTGTTGTAATATCCCTTGACATTATCTGCAAACTTATTTTGTATTTGCTGAACAATATTGTAGTTGATGTGACTATATATGTTGAAATCCTTTTGGTTGTGAATTATACTTGCTGAATGGGCATTTGGTTGTGAACTATACTTGATGAATTCATTTGGATGTGACTATACTTGCTGAATTTATTTGTGGTAGGAAATGGAGAACCAACAAGTTGGAAATCACGGTCTTCATTGGACGTCCTCAATGTCCACCTATATGCTTACTCACTTCAACAACGTCGTGGCTAATGGCACTAAGACATCAACAGGCTTTAAGACGGTGCATCACAATGCATGTGCTAGAGATTTAAATGATCATTCCAGGCTTAGTTTGACTGGAGGGCAGATCGCCAACCATCTGCGCTATTGGAAGAAGAAGTGGGCAAAGATAATTAGACTTAAAAATTCCCTAAGTGGTGCACTTCGGGATGAAGTTAACTTTATTATTCGACTTGATCATGAGCACTATACTGAGCATATTAAGGTATTATATTTTTGCCTTGCTGTAATTCGTTGTATATACCTTTTAGTTGCTGAAATTCATCTATATATGCATAATACTTGCTGGAATCAATTTATATACGAGTTTTATTTGCTAGAATCAGTTTGTATATGAGTTATAGTTGCTGGAATCAATTTATATATGAGTTTTATTTGCTGGAATCCATTTGTATATGAGTTATAGTTGCTGGAAACAATTTGTATACGAACTATACTAGCTGTAATTCATTTATATATATGCACCTATACTTACTAATGGTTGTTATTGCTTGCATAGACACACAAGGGAGATGCTGAGTTCCTAAACAAACCCATAGAGCACTACACTGAGATGGCTGTGATATTTGGTAACAGTTTGGCTACCGGACAGTACGCCAAAGGATCAAATGAACCTCTAGCGGAAGATGCTCTAGAAATTGATGATGATATTGTTGATGAGGATGCTCCAGCTACACCAACTACTCCAGCTACTCCATCTTCAACTGTCCGTGACCCCTCGGGCCCCAAAGCAGCAAAGAAAGCAAAAACTTCCGCACAACAAAGCGATGATAAGCTGATGGCAACATTCACGGCTGTTGGTGATAAGATTGCTAATGCTATAGTTGCAGCTGGTAAGTCCGATGATGAGTTGCCTGCTGGACTTTGGAACAGCATCAAAGACATTCCTGGTTTCCAACCGGCACATCTTTCTCACTACTATGCGCATTTGGTTGAGAATGTTCGAATTGCACGTGCTTTTCACTCGCTGGACTTTGACAACAAGCTGATCTGGGTTGCTAGGTATGTTGCCACTACCTTTGGATGCTGAAGGCCAAGACTTAGGTTGACCGTATGACCTCTTTTGCCTGTCACACACATATATATATATATATAGTTAATTGTGTCAAACGCCTAACAGGCTTGTGTGCTTTTGGTTCCAGCCAGAGGCATTGAACTCCACTCTATTATGTATCGTTCTATACTATGGCTTTTGTTTTGAGCCAATGACATTCAGTTTGTATGTACTGGGTTCTAGACTATGGCATGTATTGCCTCCTGAACTATGACTATGGCATATTTTGCTTCCAATACTAATATGTGAAGCAATTACCAAGGATTGCCATGAAATGTTGAATTATGTGCATGCAGGTCGCACATGTGTTATTTGTCACAAATGCAATTTATGCGAAGATTTGTATATATCTTGTGATTATTTTGCATCTCAACTGGTATATATCAGATTGTTGCACTATATGGTGGTATTCTTACCATATAGATGAGAAGGTTATCAGAACCCAACTACCCATGTTCATTTATCAACCAAACACAACAGTTGGCTCATCCCAACCTACTATAATCCTCAAACCAAACAGAAAATGGGTTCATCCCACCCATCCAAACCAAACACTAAAATTGAACCATCCCATTCACAAAATCCGGACGGTCCCAACCCACCCATATCTACACCTTCAATCAAACACATCCTTATTGTACTTGCTTTGAGAGCCCACTCCTTCATTTTTTTTGTTGTCTCTCTCCTCCATATAGGCAAAATTGCTATGTAGCGAGCTTATAGCTGACTATTGTACTTGCTCTAATCACGCCGTATAAAGCGACCCCACTTGTCTCCCACAAACCTCATCGCAACTTGGTGAAAAAACCATAAGACTAGTCACAAAGGGGAGTAACTTAAAGTAGTAACATGCATATGTTACTATTTTATGTTACTACCTCTACAATGGATACTACGGTGGAGGTAGACTCATATTTTCATTTATTATGTTATAGACTCATATTTTTTTGATATGTATGATGTTACAGTAACTAGCTATGTTACCACATGTCTATCTTTCTTCATTAACTACATGCCACATCATCTATTTTGCCTAGATAAGTGTGATGTTACCCCCTATATTTTTCACACTGTGGGTAGTCTAATAACAGTAGTACCGAGACCTGAGCGTTTTTCTTTTTTTGATATTTTTTTTGCGGGGGAGACCTCAGCGGTTAACCTGCATGTAAAAGTAAAACGTCTTGTGGCTTCTGCATGCTTGCTAGGGCTGCACCTCGTGGCTTCTGCATGCTACAGTAAGCCCTGTGGTGGGTACTTGAGAGAGAATTTTGTTGGGGGGAGGAGACAGCATGGACCCGGCGTCGCGAATAAAACCACGGACCCGGTACCGAGATCTGGCTCTGGGGCACGCATCATCACAGCACGCATGTGGTGGGTGAGGAGCATCCTATGCTTGCTTCACGACGATACCTGATCAGCACTCCTCACAAGCTTTACATTTCCAAAATAAAATAATATGGGGTCACACGAGCGAGCTTGCTGAGTTGAGCAACCGAAAAAAAAGATCCATCCACCACAAGCAGCATATATATCGAGAGGAGAAATCTTGTCCTGATCGATTCCGCTGCATCGAGAGGATTTAAAAAGATGAGAGGAGAAATCTTGTCGTGATCGATTCCGCTGCATCGAGTGGATTTAAAAAGATGTGCAGCTAGTGGCTTTAGCCACCAGCAGCAGCAGCTCGTCGTGGGCACGGAGTGACGGAAAGTGCCCGAGATAGGACCGGCTCTGTGGTTAGACTAGCGAGACCAATAATCTGTGGCAGCACTACTTGTGGCGTGTGGCGGCTCCAGATGCAGCCGCGCCAGTGTCGACTGTGCTGGTGGCCGCCCACCGACTGGATCTGGCCGCGACGGAGAAGCTGGTGACTCGATCCGACAGACGGCCGACGGTGGACTGGGGTAAGAGCATCTCTATCAGACCTTCTTAAAATCGCAAACTGTAAAACTGAGATACGGACAGGATAAAATGCATTTTATGGGTTCACTTTAGCTAAACCTGAATAGATACCGTAAAATAAACTGTAAAACTGGGATAAAGAGCTCCTTCTTCAAGTCCGGCTGTTGCCGCCCCTTTTCCGAGCCGGCCGCGCCTCGTCGCCCGTCGACCGCGCCCCGTCACCCGCCGGTCGTGCAACGTCGCCCGTCGGCCGCGTCCCGTCACCATGCCGGCCGCGCCCCGCCTCGCCGGCTACGCCCCGTCGCCTCCGCCGTCCATGCCTTGCTCTATTGCCAGCCATGCCGGCCGAGTCGTGCCCCTTTGCCTGCCGCGCCGGAAGGATTCCGGCGGCTAGGCTGAGGCCATGGGAGGCCACGACGATGTCGACCTCGTCCAATTCAAACCGGCAGCGATCGGTTGCGGCGTCTAGCGGCCTTTTCCAGTGTGTGTGTTGGGGAACGTAGCAGGCAATTTCCAAAAATTTCCTACGCTCACACAATATCTATCTAGGAGATGCATAGCAACGAGAGGGGGAGAGTGTGTCCACGTACTCTCGTAGACCGAAAGCGGAAGCGTTAGGTTAACGCGGTTGATATAGTCAAACGTCTTCACGATCCAACCGATCTAGTACCGAACGTACGGCACCTCCGAGTTCAGCACACGTTCAGTTCGATGACGTCCCTCGAACTCTTGATCCAGTAGAGGGTCGAGGGAGAGTTCCGTCAGCACAACGGCGTGGTGACGGTGATGGTGATGTGATCCATGCAGGGCTTTGCCTAAGCGCTATGACGCTATGACCGGAGGAGTAAACTGTGGAGGGGGCACCGCCCACGGCTAAGAGAATAATTGATGTGCTACGGGGTGCCCCCTGCCCTCGTATATAAAGGAGGGGAGGAGGAGGAGGCCGCCGGCCAAGAGGGCACGCCATGGGGGGGAGTCCTACTAGGACTCCACTCCTAGTAGGATCCCCCCCCTTTTCCTTTCTTCATCGGAGGGGAAAAGGATGGAGTGGGAGAGGGAGAGGGAAAGAGGGAAAGGGGGGCGCCGCCCCCTCCCCTAGTCCTATTCGGACTCCCATGGGGGGGGGGGGAGCGGCCACCCCTTGTGGGCTGTCCCCTCTCTCTCCCGTGGCCCATGAGGCCCATGACTTCCCCCGGGTGGTTTAGGTAACCCCTCGGTACTCCGGTAAAATACCTGAACCACTCTAAACCGTTACGATGTCCGAATACCACCTTCCAATATATCAATCTTTACCTCTCGACTATTTCGAGACTCCTCATCATGTCCGTGATCTCATCCGGGACTCTGAACAAACTTCGGTCACCAAAACACATAACTCATAATATAAATCGTCATCGAACGTTAAGCGTGCGGACTCTACGAGTTCGAGAACTATGCAGACATGACCGAGAAACATCTCCGGTCAATAACCAATAGTGGAACCTGAATGCTCATATTAGTTCCTACATATTCTACGAAGATCTTTATCGGTCAAACCGCAATAACAACATACGTTATTCCCTTTGTTATCGGTATGTTACTTGCCCGAGATTTGATCGTCGGTATCCTCATACCTAGTTCAATCTCATTACCGGCAAGTCTCTTTACTCGTTCCGTAATGCATCATCCCATACTAACTCATTAGTCACATTGCTTGCAAGACTTATAGTGATGTGCATTACCGAGAGGGCCCAGAGATACCTCTCCGATACTCGGAGTGACAAATCCTAATCTCGATCTATGCCAACCCAACAAACACCTTCGGAGACACCTATAGAGCATCTTTATAATCACCCAGTTACGTTGTGACGTTTGATAGCACACAAGGTATTCCTTCAGTATTCGGGAGTTGCATAATCACATAGTCAGAGGAATATGTATAAGTCATGAAGAAAGCAATAGCAATAAAACTTAACAATCATTATGCTAAGCTAACGGATGGGTCTTGTCCATCACATAATTCTCTAACGATGTGATCCCGTTCATCAAATGACAACACATGTCTATGGTCAGGAAACTTGACCATCTTTGATTAATGAGTTAGTCAAGTAGAGGCATATTAGGGACACTCAGTTTTGTCTATGTATTCACACATGTACTAAGTTTCCGGTTAATACAATTCTAGCATGAATAATAAAAATTTATCATGATACAAGGAAATATAAATAACAACTTTATTATTGCCTCTAGGGCATATTTCCTTCAGTCTCCCACTTGCACTAGTGTCAATAATCTAGATTACATAGTAATGATTTTAACACCCATGGAGTCTTGATGCTGATCATGTTTTGCTCATGGAAGAGGCTAGTCAACGGGTCTGCAACATTCAGATCCGTATGTATTTTGCAAATCTCTATATCTTCCTTCTTAACTTGATCGCGGATGGAGTTGAAGCGTCTCTTGATGTGTTTGGTTCTCTTGTGAAATCTGGATTCCTTTGCCAAGGCAATCGCTCCAGTATTGTCACAAAAGATTTTCATTGGACCCGATGCACTAGGTATTACACATAGATCGGATATGAACTCCTTCATCCAGACTCGTTCATTTGTTGCTTCCGAAGCAGCTATGTACTCCACTTCACACGTAGACCCCGCCACGACGCTCTGCTTGGAACTGCACCAACTTACAGCTCCACCATTCAATATAAATACATATCCGGTTTGCGACTTAGAGTCATCCAGATCAGTGTCAAAGCTTGCGTTGACATAACCATTTACGACAAGCTCTTTGTCACCTCCATAAACGAGAAACATATCCTTAGTCCTTTCAGGTATTTCAGGATGTTCTTGACCGCTGTCCAGTGATCCACTCCTGTATTACTTTGGTACCTCCCTGCTAAACTTATAGCAAGGCACACATCAGGTCTGGTACACAACATTGCATACATGATAGAGCCTATGGCTGAGGCATAGGGAATGACTTTCATTTTCTCTCTATCTTCTGTAGTGGTCGGGCATGAGTCTGACTCAACTTCACACCTTGTAACACAGGCAAGAACTTTCTTTGACTGATCCATTTTGAACTTCTTCAAAACTTTATCAAGGTATGTGCTTTGTGAAAGTCCAATTAAGCGTCTTGATCTATCTCTATAGATCTCGATGCCCAATATATAAGCAGCTTCACCGAGGTCTTTCATTGAAAAATTCTTATATAAAATCATATCCACATATAATATAAAACCATATGCTATCCAGAAATTCTGTATTATTTCCAATCAACAATATGCCATCCACATACAATATTAGAAATGCTACAGAGCTCCCATTCACTTTCTTGTAAATAAAGGTTTCTCCAAAAGTCTGTATAAAACCATATGCTTTGATCACACTATCAAAGCGTATATTCCAACTCCGAGAGGCTTGCACCAGTCTATAAATGGATCACTAGAGCTTGCACACTTTGTTAGCACCTTTAGTATAGACAAAACCTTCTGGTTGCATCATATACAATCCTTCTTTAAGAAATCCATTAAGGAATGCAGTTTTGACATCCATTTGCCAAATTTCATAATCATAAAATGCGGCAATTGATAACATGATTCGGACAGACTTAAGCATCGCTACGGGTGAGAAGGTCTCATCGTAGTTGATACGTCTCCAACGTATCTATAATTTTTGATTGTTCCATGCTATTATATTATCTCTTTTTGATGTTTATGGGCTTTATTTTACACATTTATACATTTTTGGGACTAACCTACTAACCGGAGGCCTAGCCCATATTGCTGTTTTTTTTGCCTATTTCAGTATTTCGAAAAAAAGGAATATCAAACGGAGTCCAAACGGAATGAAACCTTCGCGAGCGTGACTTTTGGAACGAACGTGATCCGGAGAGCTTCGGGTGCAAGTCAAGAAGCTTCCGAGGGCCCCACGAGATAGGGGGCCGTGCCCCCCTGTAGGGCGTGCCCCCTGTCTCGTGGGCCCCTTGGGCGGCCACCAACGTACTTCTTCCTCCTATATATACCTACGTACCCCGAAAACATCCAGGAGCACCATGAAACACAATTTCCACCGCCGTAACCTTCTGTATCCGTGAGATCTCATCTTGGAGCCTTCGCCGGCACTCTGCCGGAGGGGGAATCAACCACGGAGGGCTTCTACATCAACATCATTGCCCCTCCGATGAGTTGTGAGTAGTTTACCACAGACCTACGGGTCCATAGTTATTAGCTAGATGGCTTCTTCTCTCTTTTTTGATCTCAATACAATGTTCTCCCCCTCTCTTGTGGAGATCTATTCGATGTAAACTCTTTTTGCGGTGTGTTTGTCGAGATCCGATGAATTGTGGGTTTATGATCAAGTTTATCTATGAATAATATTTGAATCTTCTCTTAATTCTTTTATGTATGATCGAGTTATCTTTGCAAGTCTCTTCGAATTATCAGTTTGGTTTGGCCTACTAGATTGGTCTTTCTTGCCATGGGAGAAGTGCTTAGCTTTGGGTTCAATCTTGCGGTGTCCTTACCCGGTGACAGAAAGGGTTGCAACACGTATTGTATTGTTGCCATCGAGGATAACAAGATGGGGTTTATATCATATTGCATGTGTTTATCCCTCTACATCATGTCATCTTGCTTAACGTTACTCTGTTCTTATGAACTTAATACTCTAGATGCAGGCAGGAGTCGGTCGATGTGTGGAGTAATAGTAGTAGATGCAGGAAGGAGTCGGTCTACTTGTTATGGACGTGATGCCTATATACATGATCATGCCTAGATAATCTCATAACTATGCGCTTTTCTATCAATTGCTCGACAGTAATTTGTTCACCCACCATAATACTTATGCTATCTTGAGAGAAGCCTCTAGTGAAACCTATGGCCCCAGGGTCTATCTCTTATCATATTTGCTTTCAATCTACTTTTATGTGCATCTTTACTTTTTGCATCTATATTATAAAATACCAAAAATATATTTATCTTATCATACTGTCTTTATTAGATCTCACTTTCGCAAGTGGCCGTGAAGGAATTGACAACCCCTTTATTGCGTTGGTTGCGAGTTCTCAGTTTGTTTGTGTAGGTGCATGAGACTTTTGAGGAGCCTCCTACTGGATTGATACCTTGGTTCTCAAAACTGAGGGAAATACTTACGCTACACTTTGCTGCATCACCCTCTCCTCTTCGAGGAAAACCAACACAAGCTCAAGACATAGCAAGAAGGATTTCTAGCGCCGTTGCCGGGGAGGTCTTCGCTCAAGTCAGGACATACCAAGTACCCATCACAAACCCATCTCCCTCGCATTTACATATTTGCCATTTGCCTCTCGTTTTCCTCTCCCCCACTTCACCCTTGCCATTTTATTCGCCCTCTCTTTCCCAATCCCCTCCTCTCTTTTTCGCTTGCCGTTTTTCTGTTTGCTTGTGTGTTGGATTACTTGTTGCCATGGCACAAGATAATACCAAATTGTGTGATTTCTCGAATACCAATAATAATGATTTGCTTAGTACTCCGATTGCTCCTCTTAATGATGTTGAGTCTTGTGAAATCAATACTGCTTTGCTGAATCTTGTTATGAAAGATCAATTCTCCGGCCTTCCTAGTGAATATGCCGCTACTCATCTAAATAATTTGTTGATTTGTGTGATATGCAAAAGAAGAAAGATACGGATAACAATATTGTCAAATTGAAGTTATTTCCAAAAATAGTATTGATTCTTGGAACAAGTGCAAAGATGCTTTTATCTCTAAGTATTTTCCTCCCGCTAAGATCATCACTCTTAGGAACGATATTATGAATTTTAAATAACTTGATCATGAGCATGTTGCCCAATCTTGGGAAAGAATGAAATTGATGCTTCGCAATTGCCCTACTCATGGTTTGAATTTATGGATGATCATACAAATTTTTTATGCCGGTTTGAACTTTGCTTCTAGAAATCTCTTAGATTCGGCTGCGGGAGGCACGTTTATGGAAATCACGTTAGGAGATGCTACAAAATTACTTGATAATATTATGGCTAATTATTCTCAATAGCACACCGAAAGATCTTCTAGTAAAAAAGTGCATGTTATAGAAGAAATCAATGTTTTGAGTGGAAAGATGGATGAACTTATGAAGATGTTTGCTATTAAAAATACTCCTCTTGATCCCAATGATATGCCTTTGTCTTCCTTGATTGAGAATAATAATGAATCTATGGATGTGAATTTTGTTGGTAGGAATAGTTTTGGAAACAATGCGTATAGAGGAAACTTTAATGCTAGACCGTTCCCTAGTAATCCCTCTAATAATTATGGAAATTCCTACAATAATTCTTATGGTAATTTTAATAAGATGCCCTCTGATTTTGAGAATAGTGTGAAAGAATTTATGATTTCTCAAAAGAATTTTAATGCTTTGCTTGAAGAAAAATTGCTCAAAGTTGATGATTTGGCTAGGAACGTTGACAAACTTTCGCTTGATGTTAATTCTCTTAAACTTGGATCTTCTTCTCCTAAGCATGATATCAATGAGTCTCTAAAAGTAATGAGAATTTCCATTGACGAGTACAAGGAAAGAACCGCTAGATTGCGTGCTAAAAAAGAAAGCTTTATAAAAGCGTGTTCCTCTAGTTTCCATGAAAATAATGATGAGGATCTTAAAGTTATTGATGTGCCTCTGATTAGATCTATGTTTTGCAATATGAATTTTGATGATTATGGGACTGATGATGAATCAACTTTGCCTAGAAGGCGTCCCAAGAATTCAGAATCTTTAGATCTTAATGCTAAATTTGGTAAAAGTGAGATTGGAGAATCCTCAACTTTCAATAATATTGAACCTTCTATCTCAGATTTCAAGGAATTTGATTATGATAATTGTTCTTTAAAAGGGTGTATTTCCTTGTTGCAATCCGTTGTTAATTCTCCTCATGCTTATAGTCAAAATAAAGCTTTTACCAAACATATCGTTGATGTCTTGATGCAATCTTATGATGAAAAACTTAATTTGGAAGTTTCTATACCTAGAAAACTTAATGATGAGTGGGAACCAACTATAAAGATTAGAATTAAAGATTATGAGTATGTTGCTTTGTGTGATTTGGGTGCTAGTGTTTCCACGATTCCGAAAACTTTATGTGATATTCTAGGTTTCCATGATCTTGATGATTGCTCTTTAAATTTGCACCTTGCGGATTCCACCATTAAAAAGCCTATGGGAAGAACCAATGATGTTCTCATTGTTGCAAATAGAAATTTGGTGCCTGTAGATTTTATCGTTCTTGATATAGATTGCAATCTTTCTTGCCCTATTATTCTTGGTAGACCTTTCCTTAGAATGATTGGTGTGATTATTGATATGAAGGAAGGGAATATTAGATTCCAATTTCCATTAAAGAAAGGCATGGAGCACTTTCCAAGAAAGAAAGTCAAATTACCTTATGAATCTATCATGCGTGCTACTTATGAATTTAGTGCCAAAGATAGCACTCGTTAGATCTATCCTTGCTTTTATGCCTAGCTAGGGGCGTTAAACGATAGCGCTAGTTGGGAGGCAACCCAATTTTTCTTTATGTTTTTTTGTTTTTTCTCATGTTTAGTAATAAAGCTTGCATCTACCTTCTGGTTAAATGTGTTTTTATATTTTAATTAGTGTTTGTGCCAAGTAGAACTTATAGGATAACCTACGATGATAGTTGATTTGATTCTGCTGAAAAACAGAAACTTTGCACGCACGAATATAATTTTTTTAAATCACAGGAACGTGCTTTTGCATTGATTCTTTTTGATTCTGTTCAATAAACAAATTGTCCAGCACTTCCTATTTTTGTAGAATTTTTAGTGTTCCAGAAGTTTGTGTTAGTTATAGATTGCTACAGACTGTTCTGTTTGTGACAGATTCTGTTTTTCGTGTGTTATTTGCTTATTTCAATGCATCTATGGCTAGTAATTCAGTCTATGAACCATAAAGAAGTTGCAATACAGTAGGTTTAACACCAAATTAAATAAAGAATGAGTTCATTGTAGTACCTTATGTGATGGTTTTGTTTTCTTTCACTAACGGAGCTTATAAGATTTCCTGTTGAGTTTTGTGTTGTGAAGTTTTCAAGTTTTGGGTAAAGCTTTTATGGAATATGGAATAAAGGGTGGCAAGATCCTAAGCTTGGGGATTCCCATGGCACCCCAAGATATTCAAGAATAGCCAAAAGCCTAATCTTGGGGATGCCCCAGGAAGGCATCCCCTCTTTCGTCTTCGTTCATTGGTAACTTTACTTGGAGCTATATTTTTATTCGCCACATGATATGTGTTTTGCTTGGAGTGTCGTGTATTATATTAGTCTTTGCTTTTCAGTTTACCACAATCATACTTGCTGTACACACCTTTTGGGAGAAGCCTATTTGATTAGAATTTGCTAGAATACTCTATGTGCTTCACTTATATCTTTTGAGCTTGATAGTTTTTGCTCTAGTGCTTCACTTATATCTTTTAGAGCACGGTGGTGTCTTAATTTTGAAGAAATTGCTAGTCTCTCATGCTTCACTTATATTATTTTGAGAGTCTTTTAGAACAGCATGGTATTTGCTATTATCATAAAGTTGGTCCTAGAATGGTATGCATCCAAGTTGGGTATAATAAAAACTATCATAGGAAGTGAATTGGATGCTATGATCAATTTGATACTTGATAATTGTTTTGAGATATGGAGGTAGTGATATTAAAGTCATGCTAGTTGGGTGATTATGAATTTAAAGAATGCTTGTGTTGAAGTTAGTAAGTCCCGTAGCATGCACGTATGGTTAAATTTGTGTAACAAATTTGAACATGAAGTGTACTTGGCTTGTGCATCCTTATGAGTGGCGGTCGGGGACGAGCGATGGTCTTTTCCTACCAATCTATACCCCTAGGAGCATGCGCGTAGTACTTGGTTTTTGATGACTTCTAAATTTTTGCAATAAGTATATGAGTTCTTTTGACTAATGTTGAGTCCATGGATTATACGCACTTTTACCTTTCCGCCTTTGCTAGCCTCTCCAGTACCGTGCATTGCCCTTTCTCACCTTGAGAGTTGGTGCAAAATTCGCCGGGGCATCCAAACCCCGTGATACGATATGCTCTATCACATATAAACCTCCTTATATCTTCCTCAAAACAGCCACCATACCTACCTATTATGGCATTTCCATAGCCATTCCGAGATATATTGCCATGCAACTTTCCACCGTTCCGTTCATCATCATCATGACATACTTTACTTTTGTCATTATTGCCATTGCATGATCATGTAGTTGACATCGTATTTGTGGCAAAGCCACAATGCATTATTTTTCATACATGCCACTCTTGATTCATTGCACCATCCCAGTACACCGCCGGAGGCATTCATATAGAGTCATATCTTGTTCTAGTTTCGAGTTGTAATTCTTATGTTGTAATCAATAGAAGTGTGATGATCATCATTATTAGAACATTGCCCAAAGAAAAAAAAGAAGTAAGGCCAAAAAAAAAGGAAAGGTCCAAAGAAAAAAAAAGAAAAAAAAAGAAAAAAATAAAAAAATAAAAAGGGCAATGTTACTATTCTCTTTTTCCACACTTGTGCTTTAAAGTAGCACTTTGTTCTTCATGTAGTGAGTCTCATATATTGTGCTTCAAAGTAGCACCATGTTTTTCATATAGTGAGTCTCATAAGTTGTCTTTTTCATACTAGTGGGAATTTTTCATTATAGAACTTGGCTTGTATATTCCTACAATGGGCTTCCTCAAATGCCCTAGGTATTCGTGAGCAAGCAAGTTGGATGCACACCCACTAGTTTTCTTTTTGTTGAGCATTCATTTATAGCTCTAGTGCATCCGTTGCATGGCAATCCCTACTCCTCATATTGACATCAATTGATGGGCATCTCCATAGCCCGTTGATTATCCTCGTCAATGTGAGACTTTCTCTTTTTTTTTTGTCTTCTCCACACAATCCCCATCATCATATTCTATTCCACCATAGTGCTATATCCATGGCCCACGCTCATGTATTGCGTGAAGGTTGAAAAAGTTTGAGATTATTTAAGCATGAAACAATTGCTTGGCTTGTCATCGGGGGTATAGAAGTTGGGAACATATTTGTGTGACTAAAATGAAGCATAGCCTAACTATATGATTTTGTAGGGATGAACTTTCTTTTGCCATGCTATTTTGAGAAGACATGATTACTTTGATCAGTATGCTTGAAGCATTACTATTTCTTTTATCAATATGAACTTTTATTTTGTATTCATTTGGATCTGAACATTCATGCCACAATAAAGAAAATTACATTATGAATTATGCTAGGTAGCATTCCACATCAAAAATTCTCTTTTTATCATTTACCTACTCGAGGACGAGCAGGAATTAAGCTTGGGGATGCTTGATACGTCTCCAACGTATCTATAATTTTTTACTGTTCCATGCTATTGTATTACCTCTTTTGGATATTTATGGGCTTTATTTTACACATTTATATCATTTTTGGGACTAAACTACTAACCGGAGGCCCA
The DNA here is from genome assembly GCA_963921465.1 of Triticum timopheevii. Taxonomy (NCBI): domain Eukaryota; kingdom Viridiplantae; phylum Streptophyta; class Magnoliopsida; order Poales; family Poaceae; genus Triticum; species Triticum timopheevii. The sequence continues at coordinate 165,596,974 of OY997264.1, read as the reverse complement.
GCCCGTATTGCTGTTTTTTTGCCTATTTCAGTATTTCGAAGAAAAGGAATATCAAACGGAGTCCAAACGGAATGAAACCTTCGGGAGCGTGATTTTTGGAACGAACGTGATCCGGAGAGCTTGGAGTGCAAGTCAAGAAGCTTCTGAGGGCCCCATAAGATAGGGGGCCGCGCCCCCCTGTAGAGCGCGCCCCCCTGTCTCGTGGGCCCCTCGGGCGGCCACCGACGTACTTCTTCCTCCTATATATACCTACGTACCCCGAAAACATCCAGGAGCACCACGAAACAATTTCCACCGCCGTAACCTTCTGTATCCGCGAGATCTCATCTTGGAGCCTTCGTCGACACTCTGCCGGAGGGGGAATCAACCATGGAGGGCTTCTACATCAACATCCTTGCCCCTCCGATGAGTTGTGAATAGTTTACCATAGACCTACGGATCCATAGTTATTAGCTAGATGGCTTCTTCTCTCTTTTTTGATCTCAATACAATGTTCTCCCCCTCTCTTGTGGAGATCTATTCGATGTAAACTCTTTTCGCAGTGTGTTTGTTGAGATCCGATGAATTGTGGGTTTATGATCAAGTTTATCTATGAATAATATTTGAATCTTCTCTTAATTCTTTTATGTATGATTGAGTTATCTTTGCAAGTCTCTTCGAATTATCAGTTTGGTTTGGCCTACTAGATTGGTCTTTCTTGCCATGGGAGAAGTGCTTAGCTTTGGGTTCAATCTTGCAATGTCCTTACCCGGTGACAGGAAGGGTTGCAAAGCACGTATTGTATTGTTGCCATCGAGGATAACAAGATGGGGTTTATATCATATTGCATGTGTTTATCCCTCTACATCATGTCATCTTGCTTAATGCGTTACTCTGTTCTTATGAACTTAATACTCTAGATGCAGGCAAGAGTCGGTCGATGTGTGGAGTAATAGTAGTAGATGCAGGCAGGAGTTGGTCTACTTATTATGGACGTGATGCCTATATACATGATCATGCCTAGTTAATCTCATAACTATGCGCTTTTCTATCAATTGCTCGACAGTAATTTGTTCACCCACCGTAATACTTATGCTATCTTGAGAGAAGCCTCTAGTGAAACCTATGGCCCCCAAGTCTATCTCTTATCATATTTGCTTTCAATCTACTTTTATTTGCATCTTTACTTTTTGCATCTATATTATAAAATACCAAAAATATATTTATCTTATCATACTATCTTTATTAGATCTCACTTTCGCAAGTGGCCGTGAAGGGATTGACAACCCCTTTATTGCGTTGGTTGCGAGTACTCAGTTTGTTTGTGTAGGTGCGTGGGAGTTTTGAGGAGCCTCCTACTGGATTGATACCTTGGTTCTCAAAACTGAGGGAAATAATTACGCTACACTTTGCTGCATCACCCTCTCCTCTTCGACGAAAACCAACGCAAGCTCAAGACGTAGCAGTAGTCAACTCCTTGAACTTGTCGAAAACCTTTCGCAACAAGTCGAGCTTTATAGACAGTAACATTACCGTCAGCGCCAGTCTTCTTCTTAAAGATCCATTTATTCTCTATGGCTTGCCGATCATTGGGCAAGTCAACCAAAGTCCACACTTTGTTCTCATACATGGATCCCATCTCAGATTTCATGACCTCAAGCCATTTTGCGGAATCTGGGCTCATCATCTATTCCTCATAGTTCGTAGGTTCATCATGGTCTAGTAACATGACTTCCAGAACAGGATTACCGTACCACTCTAGTGCGGTGATACGTCTCCAACGTATCTATAATTTTTGATTATTCCATCCTATTATATTATCCATCTTGGATGTTTTATATGTATTTATATGCTATTTTATATGATTTTTGGGACTAACCTATTAACCTAGAGCCCAGTGCTAGTTTCTGTTTTTCCTTGTTTTTTAGTTTTATAGAAAAGGAATACCAAACGGAGTCCAATTGACGTGCCAATTTTTGATGATTTTTTATGGAACAAAAGAAGCCCCCGAAGTAAAAGAGTTGGGCCAGAAGAGTCCCGAGCCGTCCACGAGGGTGGAGGGCGCGCCCTACCCCCTAGGCGCGCCCCCTATCTCGTGGATGACTCGGAGACCCCCCTGACGTGAGACCGACGCCAAAAATTCCTATAAATACAGAAACCCCCAGAAATAAACCTAGATTGGGAGTTTCACCGCCGCAAGCCACTGTAGCCACCAAAAACCTTATGTCATCCACTTAAGAAAAATTTGCTACTGTCCTACAAACCTCTGCACTTGTAGACCCAACAACGTCTACAGTAAGAAGGTTGCGTAGTAGACATCAAGCTCTTTTCTAGCGCCGTTGCCGGGGAGGCTAGGTAAACGACACTAACACCCCGTCAACTAAGCTCTTTTCTTGCGCCGTTGCCGGTGAGGTTAGTGTTTGAAGGTATGTCTTTAGATCTTGCAATCTAATCTTTTTGTTTCTTGTTTTATCACTAGTTTAGTTTACAAAAGAAAACTACAAAAAAATGGAATTGAGGGTGCCTCATATGCTTCATCTTTTTAATATCTTTCGCGAAAATGATGGAAAGGAAAATTGTGCCCAAGTGCTAGTAGAAGAATGCGTTAAAATGTTTGGCACTAAATCTTTGAATGATGAGCATGATTGAAATGTTGTTAGTATGAACTCTTTGAATATCCATAACTAGCAGGTTCACCCGCGCAATTGCGCGGCTAGAATTCATATATTTTATTTATATCTCTATAATAAGTTTTGCTATTTTGCTTAGTTTTTGTTTTTTCACATTAAGAAAATACCTCCTTTTGCATTTTCCCGATTCATATAATTCTTTGTGTTTAAGTTATCTCCACCTATTATTTTAGTTGGGCCAACATTTATTTTGTCTGATTGCCCCACACTTTCTTGCTTTGTTTATTTTTTTGGCTACATGTTCCTAATCCATCATGAAATCGCGTGAGAGAGGGAGAGAGAGAGAGTAGCGCGTGATAGATGGGATCGGGGGAAGCGGTGTGAAGCGACACATTTTTTGTTTTACCTATTTTACATAAAAAACCTATTTTGCATCTATACGGCTGTACCATTCATCCCTTTTCCATTCTCGTTCTCCTCCCGTTCCTTTTTCTCTGTTTAGATCCTGCAAGGGAGGAGTACGGGGTGAGAAGGGGGATTTGCGGCAGAGTGTGGTGGTTGCAGGCTCTCTCTCAGCTACGGCAGGTCCTCCAGCTCGAGTACATGTGCCTGCTGCTCGCCGCCACCACCGACTTGATGGCCGTGGAGCTCGGCCCCCTTGAACCTGAGCGGTGGCTCTCCTCCAGGTAATCTCTCTTCCTAGAGGCTTTTTTTCGATAAAGGGCGCTTTTA